>CAUYTI010060875.1:0-62109 GCA_963575145.1 Galago senegalensis | reverse complement strand
TGTGGATGAAGCTACATGAACAAGGTGGAGCTGGGGTCCCGCCTGGACGGGCTGACTGTCGAAATCAACTTCCTCAGGCAGCTGTATGAAGAGGAGATCCGTGAGCTGCAGTCCCAGATCTCAGACACGTCTGTGGTCCTGTCCATGGACAACAGCCACTCACTGAACATGGACAATATCACTGCTGAGGTCTGCGCCCAGTACGAGGAGATCGCCAACCGGGCTGAGGCTGAGAACGTGTACCAGACCAAGTAGGAAGAGCTGCAGGTGCAGGCTAGGAAGCACGGGGACGACCTGCGGCGCACGAAGACAGAGCTCTCCCACAAACCTGAGTATCAGCTGGGTCCAGAAAGAGATTGAAGCTCTCAAAGGTCAGAGGGCTGCCCTGGATGCCTCCATCGTGGATGCTGAGCAGCGTGGGAGCTGGCTCTTAAGGATGCCAATGCCAAGCTGGCCCAGCTGGAGGCTGCCCTGAGTCAGGCCAAGCAGGACATGGCTCAGCAGAATACCAGGATCTGATGAATGTCAAGCTGGCCCTGGACGTGGAAATCGCCACCTACCGCAAGCTGCTGGAGGGCGAGGAGAGTCGGCTGGAGTCGGGGATGCAGAACGTGAGTATCCACACGAAGACCACCAGTGGCTACTCAGGTGGCCTGAGCTCGGCCTACGGGGGCCTCACAAGCCCTGGCCTCAGCTATGGTCTGAGCTCCTTCCAGACCGGCTTTGGCTCTGGTGGGGGCTCCAGCTCCTTCAGCCACACCAGCTCCAGGGCTGTGGTTGTGAAGAAGATTGAGACCCGAGTCGGGAAGCTGGTGTCTGAGTCCTCTGACGTGCTGCCCAAGTGAGCTGCACTGCGGCCCCTCCAGTCCACCCTCTCACATGGCTGCCACAGAGCCTGTGGGGGAGGCAGCTGTGCCAGGGAGCACATGGAACAGGAGACCCACCTGAGGCTCAGCCCATCCCTCAGCCCATCTTTCTGGGGAGTTTACCACCTGGGTTACTCCCACTTACACCCCCAACTAAAAACCAATTTAATTGCTTTTTCCAAAATAAAGCCTCAGCCGCATTGCCAAAAACAAAAAAAATGGAATATTCACACAATGGAATATTATTTAGCCATACAAAAAAAAGGAAGAACTGATATGTGCTACAATGTAAGTCAATCTCAAAACATTATGCTAAGTGAAAGACGCTAAGGAGGGGTGAGAGCTTCTTTTCTAAGAAAACAAAATGTCTAAAATTGTGGTAATTGTATACTCTGTGAATACACTAAAAAGTATTGCATTGTGCACTTTAAATGAGTTAACTGCATAATATATGAATTACATCTCAATAAGGCTGTTTTTTAAAGTGTGCATCATGAGGAGGGTGCTAACAGCCCAGACATGAGCTTTGATTCAGAAGGATGAGAGTTCAAATCTCAGCTCTGCCTCTTCCATGCTGAGTGGCTTTGGGCAAGTCATTGAACCCTTCTGGGCGCTGCCTACCTCTCTATAAAGCTAATAATACTGTCCACCTCCAAATGGGGGTGTTTAGTTCATTTGTGCCTCTGTAACAGGGAGACTGAGTGATTTATAGAGAACAGAAATTCATTTCTCACAGTTCTAGAGACTGGGAAGTCCAAGATCGAGGCACCAGTTGGTTTGATGCCTGGTGGAGGACCGTTGCTCATAGATGGCATCACCCAGGTGCCCTCACATGGCAGAAAAGGGGAAGAGCGAGAGAAGTCAACTCTCTCTGAGGCCTCTTTTATAAGGACATTAATCCATCCTCAAAAAGTGACTTAATCACATCCCCAGTAGACCCCACCTCTCAGTGCCACCACAGTGGGATTTAGGTTGCAACACGAATTTTGGAGGAGACAAGCATTCAGACCTTAGCAGAGGGCCCTAGATAAGACACTTAAAGCCCCTAGCCTGGCTCCAGCACAGAGCAGAACTCTACATAGTATCATTGGATGGATGGGTGAACGGTGAAGTGAGACAGGTGACATTCACATATCCCACTCTGGGGTACCAGGAATGCACAGACCCATATCTCCTGCCTTGCTGGTCACCATTCTCAGTGCAAGGCTTTCAGCCCCCAGAGATAGGCCAGGGCCCAGGGACTCCCCAAGAGCCCTGAGTCACTGCAAAGCCAAGTCGTAAGGGTGCTTCGTCCAGGACAGCTCTGCTTCCCTCTTGAAAAGTTGAATGCTGAGTGTCTCTGGTGATCCCCTTGAGTGGTGGGTGGCCACATGGTTGCACTTAGATCCACCAGGTGCCAGACCCTCCTCTGCCTGTGTCTGTGCCCGCCCCAGCCTCCCCCCGTGGAGGCCATCTGGTTCATCTGCTTCATTCACTCCTGGGGACGGAGTAGAACCTAACCATCTCCCTTTGCTAAAATATTGAAAGAAAAGGAGGGAAGAAGAAGGGCCCCAGAGCACTCAGAAAGGTTATGGGGTCTTCTTGTTTTCCCTAGAACATCAAGTTCAAGTGAGTTCTTCAAGATAGGAGAGTTCTTCAAATGAGCCTTGGCCTCCATGTCTGAGGCCTCCTTCAGCATTACCAAGCCCATCACGACAATTGTGAACTATAAGATTGTGCCGAGGGAAAGTCAGTTCAGGAAAAGGGGGGCTGAGGCAAGCTCTTAACATTGCAAAGGGGGATGAGCCAGGTTAGTGCAGTCAATGAGAGAATGGACGGCAACTGTTTACAAAGCAGGGGAGCCTCCATTATCTCATCTGGTGATCCCACCAGCCTTACCTACGGAGGTGCGTACGATGACCCCATTTCATAGGATTTTTCAGGTCTCGGGGTCACACAGCCTGGAGAGACACAGTTGCCCATGATCAAAGACCGGGGAATTCTCAGCTGCCCTGTTTTGAAGACCTGCCTCCTGCAGTTGTGTGTGAAACACATTCATCATTCAAATGCTGAGGACAGCTGCACAGGAGCTGCAGGTTGGAGCCACTGCGTGTTTGGCATTAAGGATTTCCTCCCCAGAAGATGCGGAGGAGGCCCCTAGTTGCTCTGCTGAGTGACAGTGATCTCCCTGCCAAAAAGTGAGCTGATGCTGAGGGGGGTGAGATCAGTCCCTAGGCTCCTTCGAGTGGGGAAAAAACAGAGCAGGGCTGTGGAAGACAGAAGGTCAGGTCTGCACCTCCTGGGAAGCTCCTGTCCTGAGGCCTCCACACATGCAGGGTCCCAAGGAGCAAGCCCAGAGGATGAAGCCTGACTTCCGCAGTGGCCAGAAGTTCCAAACCGCCAGAAAGCACAGGGTCTCCAGCAGGGAAGCCCATGGGAGACCAGCCTCTCTCCTGCTCTCCGCTGTTTCTTTTTCCTTTTTTGTTGTTGGTTTCTTGCACCTCTCTTTCCTGGACTGACCTCCCTGCTGGGCAGAGGAGGAGGAGTTGTCAGATTCAGGATTTGTTCCAAAGACAGTGCTGCTGGGCAGTGCAGGGGCTCAGCATGTGCGTTGCAAACACAGGAGGGACTGGACAGCAGCTGCAAGGCTCTTCAGCCTGGAGGAGGGAGGGGGCATCTCCTGACGTGGGCAGGCAGTGGAGTGTGGAGGGGCAGGGAACATGAGTTGCAGTGGCTGAAATAGAATCTCTTGGATGTGTTAAATTTGACACCATCCCTAGGCAGCACCGGGCAGTGGCAGAAGCTAAGCTATTGTGGCCGTGACTAAGAATGTCTTCCACTCCGAGCCAGCCAGAAGCAACTCTGCATCACAGACAGGGCTCTGAACCCTCTTCTTAATCATGGAACACTGGTCACAAGCACCACCTCTGACATTGAGCAGCCTGAAATCTTTTTTTTTTTTTTTTTGAGACAGAGCCTCAAGCTGTCCTCCTGGGTAGAGTGCCAAGGCATCACAGCTCAATGGAAGATCCCCTGAGAAGGCCCAGCTGCCCTGCTGTGGGCCATCTCTCTTACCTGGTTACCTGGGCCATCTCTCAGATGTGCATGTAAGTTGGCAAATATCACTTCTCAGAACTTCCTCTTAGCTAGACTGTTCCAGGGAGAGGAGGTAGGAAGATGAGTTTAATTCCCATGGAGAAATAGACTCTTTTTTTTTTTTGTAGAGACAGAGTCTCACATTGTCACCCTTGATCAAGTGCTGTGGTGTCACAGCTCACAGCAACCTCCAACTCCTGGGTTTAGGCGATTCTCTTGCCTCAGCCTACTGAGTAGCTGGGACTACAGGCACCTGCCACAACACCTGGCTATTTTTTTGTTGCAGTTTGGCCGGGACCGGGTTTGAACCCACCACCCTCTATATATGGGATCGGCACCCTACCCACTAAGCCATAGGTGCCACTCAAGTGACAGACTCTTAAATCACATAGCAGAGAGGAACACTTGCTGACTAGAGGCATGAGCCAGGTACAGAGGGGTGCACAAGGAGGAGAATTTCTTCTGTCTGAAAGGATCAGGGAAGTGTTTGAGCTGGGCTTGAAGGGCAAGGAGTGGGTACAGCCATTTCTGTTCAATGGGTTAGCAGAGGAAACATGTGGCAACATGTGGCCAGAGGGTAAAACCTGATTTTTCTTGCCTAGAGGAAGAAGAGGAGGTCTGAGCGGGAGTGGTCAATGCAGGCTGCACACATGTGTGGAACATGTGTGTTCCATCAGCTTATTCTTCTTACCATGCAACACTGACTATCTAGAGGTGGGAGTCCATGTGAACCTAAACCTTGAACCTGAGCAGACCTTTGGAACTGCTGGGGCCAACAGAGTATGGCAGAAGCAACAATGTGAGACTTCCAAGGCTAAGTCATAAGAGGCACTGCAGCCTCCACTTGGTCTTTGGTCCACTTGTTCTGGGGGAAGGTCATGGTCATACCATGAGGACACTCAAGGAGCCCCATGAAGAGGAACAGAGACTCCAGGGCGAGTCAGCACCAACTCACCTGCGAGTGAGTGGGACACCTTGAAAATGGATCTTCTGGCCTCAGTCCATTTTTTACATGGTTCCAACAGTGGTCAGACCGCAGCCAACTTCTGACTGCATTGAGAAAGACCCTAGGCGAGAGGAAGTCTGCCAGGTCATGTCTGCACTCCTGACTCACAGAATCTGTAAACACAATAACTCTGAGATGCTGGGTTTTGCAGCCGTAGTGACTGAACAGCCTGGAAGGACAATGAAGGACTCTGAATACTCAACTAAGGTGTTCGTTTCATTTTTCATGAAACCGAGTATTACCACTATTTTCTGGGTGGAGAGGTATACATAGGTTCAGCCTATATTTCCTAGAAAGATCATTCTGACAATTTGAATGGTAGAAAGGAAAGAAGAGGGGTGAGAACAGGAAGGAGCATCCGGCGAGGGACTTCACAGTTGAGAATCCAGGGCAGAGGTAGAAGCTTGTGCCAGGCGTGGAGGGAAGAAGCCAGAGCATTCAGTAGAGCAGTGACTGACTGTAAGTGTGGAAGGGAAGGGGAAGGTGGAGGAAGGGGGTGCTGCTGTGATTCTGAGGGGCAACTTGGTAGACCACAGGAGCGTGATGCCATTAATGGGATAAGATACCAGGGTCTGCCTATTTAACAAGTCACTGTGGCTTTGTGTGAAGCAAGGCTGATAGCTTGGCCTCTTCCTACATGATGTGGTTTGAGTATTTGTCCAAAACTTATGTTGAGATTTAATCACCAATGTGGCAGTATTCAGAAGTGGGGCCTTTAAAAGGTGACTGGGTCATGGGGCAGAGACCACTCACGGCTTAATGGACTAATGGATGAATGGGCTATCAGGGTAGTGGGACTGGCAGCTCTATGAGAGGAGGAAGAGAGACCTGAGTCACACGCTCAGCATCCTCTCCATGTGAAGCCCTGTGGTGCCTCAGGGCACTGCAGAGGGTCCCCACCAGCAAGAAGGCCCTCTCCAGATTTGGCCCTTCAACCTTGAACTTCCCAGCCTCCAGAACTCTAAGAAATTCCTTTTCTTTACAAATTACACAATTTCAGGTATCCCATTACAAGCAACAGAAAATGGATTGAGACACTAGGTCTGCCTGGGCTTCCTCTCATTCCTTCACCCCGTGTCCTCCAGGGACCACGTCTACCAAAGACCAGTCTCCCATCAAGAGCAGAGAGGACTCCTGCCCTCCATGGACAGCTTGCTCCAAAGGGAAGAACTGAAAGCGCCTGGTTGAGTCTTCTCAACTCTCCTAACCACATCAGTCCCTCACCCTGCCCTGCCCTGAGGGTGATGGGGCAGGAGCAGAGAGAAGCCAGGAGGGTGAAGCCACCTCAGGACAGAGACAGAGCATCCCTTGTGACGAAGGGCTCCACATTCCTGCCTCATGTCCTCAAGCCTCACAGAGGCCCTTGCTTCTGCCCCCCACCTTCCAACACACACGCACACTCAGCCCCTCCTCCATCTGCTCTCACTGGAGTTATCTCTTCACACTCTGTTGAAGATCAGTCACCACCACTAGAACATAAGCCCCGTGAGGTCAGGACCTGGCCACTTGTTCACAGCTGCCCCCACCCCAGCACCTAGAACTGTGCCCAGCACATCCACAAGGATCTTTTAATGAATTGAAGAGACAAGAACAGGAATCTCAGAGCCTAAATCCTTTGAGTTGTGGGCTGGAGCTGGGGGTTTCATCCTCCTGGTCCCAGAATGAGGTGCCTCCCAGAGCTGGGCTGCATGGCAGCCCCCACATGAGCAGGAGAGGGGACCTAGTTCGTGTCTGTCTCCACCACCAGTCCCAAGGCATTGAGCCCCTTCTTACAGAGCATGGATGCTATTTTAAGAGACAATTTGCAACTAGCTACCATGACGACAATGTCTCACCTATTTCCTTTGCTCCGGGACTTGAGCACTAAAACGCTGTGCTGCCTAATTGGTTTCTTCAGCGTGGGGTCTGCACTTTCTGGGGTGTATTATGTTCCGAATGAAAAGAAACAGCAAGATAAGCCACTGGCCCGGCTTCCTCTCCCAGCAAAAGCTGGTTCTTCCCGGCTGCTCCCTGCCCATGGGGGATTTTAATGATGGAGAATTTGTCACCCAAAGCCACCCTGAAATGCTGCTTCTCCAGCTCTGAGAAAGGAGGCAAGGACAGGAAGGGAAGGCACACACCTACGCGGCAACCAGTGTGGAGTGGTGTGGCCGAGAACAGCTGGCAGCTGCCGGGGGTGGGGCCCCAGGGGGCTCCCCAGCTCACTCCTCAGAAGGGGGTGACTGGAGTTGACCCACTCCCCACATGCACATTGAGAATCCACTCCATGCCAGGAGTGGGGATAGACAGATGTCACAGGAGAGCAGACATAACCCCCTCCCAGGGAACAGGGGAAGGCGGCGGCTCTGGGGCTCACTGGGACTAGGGGCCAGTGTCCTGCACTGTTGAAAGGTACAGTGCAGGAGCCCATTCAGGGCTAGGAGATTTGCTACCTGTCACATAGCAGTCACATTGGTCTCCCACTGGTGGTGGGTTAGAAAGTGGAAAGGTAGAAGGGTTGGGGGCAGGGAGGGAGCAGAGGCAGCAGCAAACCCAGCCCTTCCCTTTCACAATCAGGATAGGACACAGCAGGCCCTTCCTCAACACCCCAAGTCTCCAAACACCTGTCACTCCAGCCTCTCAGACCCGGCTCTGGTTTGCAATCTGTGGAGAAGGGGAGAGGCTAAAGAATTCTCTTTCATTTCATTCCATTAATAACTAAGCAGCACGGCCTGAAATATTTACAGGCACCAGCACCAAGTGCATTCTGGGCAGGATAAGGTGAGGCCCTGATGATTTGCAAGGCTGTTGTCTTAGCCCTTTACTGGAGAGGCAAATAAAGGACTTTGGGAGCCAGGAGAGGCCAGGTGACAAAGGCAGCCTTAGGTTGCAGGGACTTGTCGACCTTCTCAGGAATAGGCAGCTCCCTCCAGGTCCCAGAACATGCTGCTATCCTGAGGACACATGGGCTGTGTTTGCTGCTGACTCTGCTCTCCACCCCTGCCACCTTTCCACTTTCTAACACACCACCAGTGGGGCACCAAGGTGACTGCCATGTGACATGCAGAAAGTCTCCTAGCTCTGAATGGGCTCCTGCACTGTAGCTTTCAACAATGGAGACATGTGGGTTGTTTGAGGGTCCTGACCTACAAGCCCTGGCTTTGCGACGATGCCCCAGGTAGCTGCGGGGGGATCGCTTGGCTTCTCTGCCCCTCTCTTTCCTCCCAGAGAAAACAAGGAGCTTGAATTAGATCGCCTCTGAAGCCGTTTCCAATTCTATGACTATGGCAGGACAAACTATTTTAAGTTTTACCTTAAAAAAGAAAGAGAAAAAAGAAAATGATGAAAACATAATAAAAATGTAAAGGCAGAGAATCCAACCCTAAATAAAAGTGTGAAGAATAATAATAGCCAGACTGACATTGCACCCACTCTGGGCCACTGTTCCAAGCAAGCCCTGCAGGTACCTTTATTACTATACTAATTTTAGCGCCGAGGAAACCCATAGCATGAGGAGCTTTCATACTTTGCAACAGTTCAGCTTCTACAGTGGCAAAGCCATGGTGAAACCCAGGTAGTCTGGCTCCCCAACTCAAGCATTTAATCACAATGTCATACTGTGTAGGATTTCACAAGGTCATTCATCAGATAGGCGTGCATGTATGTAAAGCACCTGCCCTAGGCTGACCGCTGACCTGGGCCATCGATGACTGAGAAGCCTCATCAAACACATTAATGACTTTGTACACAAGAGGCCCAAGCAAGAGTAGAGAGACATATTTGTCCCAGAAGTCATGTGTCCCAAATGCCCTCAAGTCCTCCAGACTGCTTAGGTCAACCTTGTCATAAGGTTGAAGCATTCGATAAAAACAATGGAGCCTTGTCCTATACAGGAAGAGCAGAACTCCAAGATCTTTCCACTGCACCTGAATTCTTTGGTGGAGGGAGAGACTTACATTTCTCCGAGCCACTTGTTGCTCCAGTTTGCAACTTCTGCTGAACTCTTCGTGTCCTTCTTGTCGTCCTTCATTTTCCCCTCTCCTCACCTGAACATGGGTCAGGGTACTGTTGAAAAAAGAAAAAGAACATGATCACATGAATTGATACAGAAAAGACAGCTGACAAAATTTCATATCTGTTCATGATTTTAAAACCTCAGTAAACTAGAATGAAAAATCCCTCAAGCTAATAAAGGATCCCTATAAAAATCCTACAAGCAAACATCACATCTAATGGAGAAAGGATACCGTCTGTTTCCCCTCAAAAGTTCAGCACGTTTCCAGGCTACAACATCAACCCGATCATCAATTATATTTCTATATATCAGCAATGAACAATTAGAAACCAGAATTTAAACGTCAATATCATTTAAAACAACTCAAGAAAAATGAAATGCTTAGGTATAAATCTAACTGAACACATGCAGCACCTGTTGCTGAAAATTATAAAACTGGTAAAAGAAATCAATGAAGATGTAAGTCAGGTGTCCTCAAACTACGGCCCGTGGGCCACATGCAGCCCACCTAGGACATTTATCCGCCCTCCGGTGTTTTTGCCGCCACTGCCTGTCCTACTTAGCAGCAGACTCGTCCCGGGGCCCGCAGTCCGGCCCTCCAAGGGTCTGAGAGACAGTGAATTGGCCCCCAGTTTAAAAAGTTTGAGGACCCCTGATGTAAATAAATGGAAAGACATACCATGGAATAGAGCATTCAATGATTCTTCTAAAAACTGTTTTTAATAAGAAGAGTAAGTTGTAGGGAACTCACTAACCAATTTAAAGATTTACTATGTTATTATGGTAATCAAGACAGTGTGGCGTTAGGGAAGCAACAGACACATAGATCAATAAAACAGAATAGAGACCTCAGAACTAGACCCCCGAATAGACTCAATTCACCTTTGACCAAGATGCAAAAGCAATGCAATAAGAAAGAATAGCTTTTTTTGATAAATGGTATTGAACAATTAGACATCCATTTGCAAAAAAAGACTCTCAACCAAAATCTCATTCCTTATATAGAAACTAATTCAAAATACATCACAGATTTAAATAGAAAAGTGTAAAACTTTTAGAAGGATACACAAGAGAAAACTGAGGCTAGGTGAGGCATTCCTAGACACGATACCAAAAGCACAACCCATAAAAGGAAAATCGTAACAGATTGAATGTCATCAAAATTATTAAAAGAATACAATGACACCCTACAGAGTGGAATAAAATATCTGCAAAGCCACAGCCAACAATAACGTGCAGAGGCCTCGCAAAACTCAGCAGTCAAGAAACAAACTTTGCCAATTTAAAAATGGCAAAGGTACAGTCAAAACACAGTGTGAAAGGACAAACTGGTGCACCTGTCTAGGGCACCTGCCATGAAGGGAGCTTGCAGAACTGGGAGTCGCTGTGGGAGAGTCAGTGGGTGGTGGGTGCAAAGGCCTCGGACATCACTGTGCACTACCGCCCACAGTATAAACACTGCACATTTAGGATACATAATTCATTTTTAAAATGTTCTTTTTTAATAATAAGTTCATGTTAGTATGACTTTCCTTTATAAACTTTTTAACTTTTATAACCTTTTGTTTCCTTCTGGTTTATCGTTGGCGATTTATTGAGGGTACACAGAACCAGGTTACATTGATTACTTTTGTTAGATAAGAACCCTCTTATATTTGTGTCCCGCCCCCAAAAGATGTACCACACCCCTTGACCCCCCACCCCTCCCTCCTTCTCTTTCTCGGCTCTCCCCATCCCCCACCCCTCACTGTGTACTAGGACCTTAATTGTCCTCATATCAGAATTGAGTACATAGGATTCTTATTTCTCCATTCTTGTGATGCTTTACTAAGAATAATGTGTTCCACACCCATCCAGTTTAATACAAAGGAAGTAAAAAAATAAATAAATAAAAAATAAAATAAAATGGGCAAAGAACCTGAACAGATCTTGCGTCTAAGAGGACATACAGACCACACATAGTGGCTCATGTCTATAATCCTAACATTTTGGAAGGCTGAGGCAGGAGAATTGCTTTAGGCCCAGGAACTTGAAACTAGCCTGGGCCTAAAGTAGGACACGCTCCCACCCCATCTCTACAAAAAAATTTAAAAATTAGCTGGGCATGGTGGCACACGCCTGTAGTCCTGGCTACTTGGGAGACTGAGGCAGAAGGATCACTTGAGTCCTAGAGTCTGAGGTTCTGGTGAGCTATGGCTGCCACTGAACTAGCCTGGGCAACAGAGCAAGAGAGACCCTGTCTACTGAAAAAAAAATAAAAAATGACATAGAAAAGCCAAATAAACATATAAGATATTTAACATTAACATTATTACTATCAGGGAAACATGCATGAAACCATGACGAGGTACCACACCTACCAGAGTGACTTTTAAAAGTGCTGACAAGGGTACAAAGCAACAAGAACATATCACCACACAGGAAATTCATCTGGTACTTTCTCACAAAGAAATCATACCATTATCTTGGAGAAACAAAAACATACATTGTCACAAAAGAGAATTATATATGAATGTTCATAGCAGCTCTGTTCATCGTCACCCCAAACTAGAAACAACTCAAATGTCCTTAAACAGGTGATTAACAGGGGAATGGATAGTGTCCAGCTGCAGTAGCTCCTGTAATCCCAGCACCCTGGGAGGCCCATGTGGGAAAATTGCTTAAGTCTAGGAGTTCAAAACCAGCCTGAACAGGAATGAGAAGTGGCCTCTAACCCAAAATAGAAAAAAAATAATAGACAGGCATTGTGGTAGGCTGTAATCCCAGCTAATCAGAAGGCTGAGGCAGGAGATTCCTTGAACCCAGGAGTTTGAGGTTGCTGTGAGCTAGGCTAATGCCCCGACTCTATAGCCTAGGGCAACACAGTGAGACTCTGTCTCGAAATCATTAACTAATTAATTAATTTAAAAAACTGTGGCATTTCCATGCAATGGGATACTGCTCAGCAATCAAAAGACATGAACTGTGAATGCATGCAAAAGCTTGGATAAATCTCAAAGGCTGAGTCAAAGAAGCCAGCCTTCAAAAGGTTCACTTACATACCGCATGAAAGAAGGCTAAAGAATATATATTGGCTGATTCTATTTATATGACATTCTTGAAAAGACAAATTATGGTGATGGAGAACAGATCAGTGGTTGCCAAGGACTGGGGTAAGAGGAGATTGTGATGACAAATGGGTAGCATGAAGGAATTTTCTGGATTGATGAAACTGCTCTGTATCCTGACTGCATTTGGTTGTACCAATCTATACCTACGATAAAACTCATAGAACTGTACGACGGGGGTGGGAGGGTAAAGTTCAGTTTCACAGTGCAAGGTCAGACAATTAAGTTTGCAAACTCATCCCAGAAAAAGTGCTACATACATTCTGAATATCACTAAGGTCACCAGATGGTCCAGGGGAGTAGGTCGAAGGTGATCATGAACAACGAGATATGAAGTACTTTCTCTAGGATGAGTTTACGAACTTCGTTGTCTGACTTCATATGTTCATTTTTTAAATAAAAAATTTTAAATGCCTTAAAAAATTATAGCCACAGTCAGCTCCCTATGCACCCCTATACACACACACACAAAAGGGCTTTCCCCCTTCAGGAGAATCTCCCTGACCCAGACCAAGGGGAAGGAGCTGATGTCTTGCACCTGTGCTCCAGTCTTTTCCAAAATAACATGCACGTGTGTTCTGATCCCTGCCCCTCCCAACTTAGAGACTGGAAATCTCGGGCCACCATGCTCTGTTGAGCACTCTGCTCACAGAACTGTGCAGGTCTCCCAGAATTTTAACAAAACAACTCTCCTCAAAATCAAGAAAAAGCAATTCATGTAGCTGACATCTCTTCAGAAATGTCAGAGAGGAGCCAAACCTTAACCTTAACCTTGGCAACACTTGTCACATCCCCTTTTCTCTCTCTTCACCGTCTTCATGTATTCCCAGGGCTCCGAGGCCCCTCCTGCCAGTGTGCTTATTAATCTTTCACACTCAGAGAAGCCTCTCTCCTCCTCCCCACGCATGCTGTATTTTCCCATATATAATAGTACTCTGTTTGCCCAAATTTTTGAGGGGAAAATAAAGGATGTGCATGATATACGGGTACCACTATTTGTTACTGGCACCTAAAATTTCTTGTACCTTATATCTGTTTTGCGTTTTGTAACTATTTCTTCCATGAAATTTCTTGTACCATAATATGTTAAGAAATAGGGCAGCGCCTGTGGCTCAGTGGGTCGGGCACCAGCCCCATACACCGAGGGTGTCTACTCGAACCCAGCCCCAGCCAGACTTCAACAAAGAATAGCCAGGCATTGTGGCGGGTCCCTGTAGTCCCAGCTACTCGGGAGGCTGAGGCAAGAGAATCCCCTAAGCCCAAGAATTGGAGGTTGCTGTGAGTTGTGATGCTACCGTCGGTACTCTACTGAGAGGCAATAAAGTAAGAATCTGTGTTAGATTATTGCCTCAGAAAGCCCCTTTCCCCCCAAAGCCCCATCCTGCCCTTAAAGTTACAACTCCTCCCTAGCACAGGGAGTGGCATGCTTACCTCATCACCCTGTTTTAATTTCCCACTGCCTCCCCCTAATGGCTCTTTCCCTGGAGGAATAACTCCTTATGTTATCCCACCAGCCCGTTATATTATATAGACTTCCCTATATAATATGTCCCCCTACCCCCGCCTTCTCTCTCTCTCCCGCCTCCCTCTGCCTTCCTTCTCTGCTCTCTCGCCTGTCTTCTTCCTCACTCTTCTCTACTCTCTCTCTCTCTGTCCTCTTCCCCACTCTCTCCTTATCTCTCTCCCCTCTTCTCTCTTCTCTTTTCTCTCCTCCTTGGTGCTGCTCTGCAGCCTCCCTCCTCCCACCAATAAAGACCTTTTGTACAACCCTCGGTGGTCTGAGATCTCTGCTGGTCGAAGTGCCTCTCTTTCACTCTGTCTCTAACAAAAAAAAAAAAAAAAATATATATATATATATATATATATATATACTAAAACTCCTTTAGCTACAAAAACACCAAGTACCTACATATAAACAAATAAAATTTTGATTTAAAAAATTGAAATGAGAGTTTTCTTCCTGAAAATTTGGACCAAAAACATGGGTGCACATTATACTCAGAAGTGCATTATACACAGCAATATATGGTCAACCTTACCACATGGATTTTTCTCCCCCTCTTGATCCCTTCTTTTATTATGTCACCCTCAGTAGAGTGCCAGGGCATCACAGCTCACAGCAACCTCAAACTCTTGAGCTTAAGCCATTCTCTTGCCTCAGCCTCCTGAGTAGGTGGGACAACAGACACCTGCCACAACAGCTATTTTGTTGTTATTATTGTTGCAGTTGTCATTGTTGTTTAGCAGACCTGGGCTGGGTTCGAACCCACCAGCCTCAGTGTATGTAACTGGTGCCCTAACCACTGAGCCACGGCCGCCGAGCCTCGTGATCCCTTCCGATGCAGCTGTCCTGGCCCTACTCACCAAGTCCTTGCCCTCTGCCTCTCATGTCTCTAACTGGCCTCGTACTGTAGGAAAATTATACAGTTCAGCATTTTTTTTAATTGCCAGAAATCATCTGATGAAGCCCAGATTTCCTAGCAGATTAGGGAGTTGAGTGAATCAAAGACTATCTTCTCTTCATAAGGCAAGGTAGGGAAAGCACAGAGGCTGGGAACATATAGGTATTAATAATTGCTTGCCCTGTTACATAAACACGGTGCAACGTTCTCAAGGCTGAGGTTGAAACTTTGATTTCCTGCACAGGGAGTCACGCTGCTGCCCATCCACAGGTCTAGGCGACTTTCCCCAACTATCCATCTCACAAACACACCCCATTCATTCCAAGGGACCCTAAGAGTAGCCTTGCTCTGACACATGTTTACATCTGACAGATCAGAGCATCATCTCCTAGGTGAAGGACACCTGGCAAAGTGACAATTCCAGTGAATACTTTCTCTGGAAGTCCTGCTGAAACTTTATATCCCTATAAAGTTATGTGTACATATACACACAGTTTCACTGTTTTTCCAGCTTCCATTTCTCGCTCTCCTTTTACTCATTTTAAGGATTTTAAGTCATTAAAATGTGCTCAATAGCATTTTCCAGGTGATTCTTTCATTTCCAGTTCTTGGAATGCTGGTGCATTCCCAGCTGTAACTCTGCCCTGTGCATGATAATGTCTGTTATTATTTCTCTTTACTGGTGCAGAGGAGTGACTTTTCTCTGGGTTTTCACACCCTTTAGACTGTGACTGAGTCTATAAAAAGCAGCTTTCCAGTTCCTTCCTCTAAGTCCCCGGGGCTCTCACGAGTCAGGATAAGTTGTATTATTCCTCTCTCTGTTTGAAATTCCAGCCTCGGTGGTGGTGAGCTGAGCTACATCACACCCACAGATTGTGTGGTTGGGGCCCCAGCTCCTCCAGGGTGTGGGTGCTGGACTTCAGGAAGCTTGGGCAAGTTTGTCCAACCTCAGGGTGGTCATGGAGAGGATGGACGCAGATGCGCCTCTCCCACTTAGAAATGGTTGGTCATTTACACCGGTGGCTTTGGAAAGACTCCATGCACTTGGTCTTGATTCAGTTTAGAAGGAGGTGGTGATTATTTGTCAACCCCCTGACAGCAAAGCTGAAAATCTGATGAGGCCACCAGGGTAGACACAGTTAATGGCTCTGACAACAGCCAGTTCCCCTTCCCGCTGTGCTAGCCTTGATGGGTTCAGGCAGCTCTGTGCCAGCCTCAAGGGACAGGTCCCAGTGGGTCAAGCTGCCTGCATTCCTAGCTGCCCTGAGAGCTAGAAGTGACCCTAGGACTGCAGCTCTAGCCAATGGGGAAATGCACCAGAGAAGTTCTGACCAACACTTCTCCTCTCTGAGGTAAAGGAGGAAGCTTGTGAGAGTGTTCTTGGCTGTGGCCCTTTTCTGCCAACCTCGGTAAGCGATGCTGAGAGCTGCAGCCAGCATCTTGCAATCATGGAAATCCATATAACAGTCACGGAAACCCAGACTCAGCACTCTGACATATTTAAGATGCCACTGCAGCTCCACAACTGCCAGTTACTTCCAGACTCTGCTTGTGTGAGATCACTTAGAATTCCTTTGTTAAACACTAGTCACGGGCTCTTCTGTTACTTTGGGGTGAGACACTGAGACAGAAACTGATACAGAAAGGCGGCTGCTGTTTCCTTTGGCCCCTCCTCCTAGGCTGCTGCAGCCCAGGGCTCTGGGGTAACCAACCGGCAGAACAAGTGTGTCCTCTGTGGGGAGGGGCACGGTGCAAGCCTTGAGCCTGCCGCACATGCCGCAGAGCTGAGAGCAGCCCTGTGCAATTCCCAAAGCAACAGAACCTAACCTGGCTGGGCTGAGCAAAATATACAGCTTCTTTGGAAGGATAGCAGGGTGGTTCCGACCACTAAAGGAAGTGCAGAACACTCTGGCCAACTCAGGAAGCAAACCTCTCTGGGAAGCTGGGCAGCAGAATCCCCATGCCTTCTCGCCAGGCTGCTGCCATCAAATGGCTCCTAACAACCTTGTGCCATCAATTTGAGTCAGCTTCTGTTATAGATTCCCAGGAAAGAGAATCAGAACGATGCGGGGTACTCATCCCCTGAAAATTTCAAAGTGGCCAGTTGCTCAGAGGGTTTGTGGGTTGTGCCTGGGTCACTGCCAATTGGCCTGACCAGCGATGATCCAGGGGACTCCAGGGAGTGGAGTTTGCCTGCAGAGGAGCGTGAAGGAGGAGCAGTGAACACAATAGCACTGTTCTTTCTCTTGAACTGTCTCAGTTGTGACTCTGGAACTGTTTGGCAGTATCCTTACCAGCCCTAGACCTGAAAGGTTGAACCTGTTCCCACTCTCCATCCTTGCTCCAAAGGGAGACAACACATTGTCACCAGATGGACCACAGCAGGGGTTCCTGACAGGTTTTACACAGGGGAACTCCATGTTACAGAGCAGCTGTCCCCAACCTTTTTGGCACCAGGGACCACTTTCGTTGAAGACAAATTTTCCATGGACCAGGGGCAGAGAGGATGGTTTTGATATCAGTCTGCAAGCAACTGATGTGTTACAGTCTCTGTGCAGTCTGCCCTCTCTGCTAATGATAATCTGTATCTGCAGCAGCTCCCCAGAGCTAGCATCACTGCCCCAGCTCCACCTCAGATCTTCAGGCTTCTTAGATTCTCATAGGGGCACACAACCTAGCTCCCCCACACACAGTTTACAAGAGGGTTCATACTCTCATGAGAATCTAATGCAGCCACTGATCTGAAGGGAGGTGGAGCAGCGGTAAACAGAGGAAGCTTTGCTCACTTGCCCGACTGCCCCTCACCTACTACTATGTGGCCCAGTTCCCAGTAGGTCATAGACCAGTACCAGTCTGCAGCCTGGGGCCCGGAGACCAAAGTTCTAGACTATACTATGGAATCACCTACTACTATGTGGCCCAGTACCAGTCTGCAGCCTGGGGCCTGGAGATCAGAGTTCTAGACTACACTATGGAATCGCCCTGGTTCCTGTGCAAGGCAAGGAATAGACACCAAGAGTGGACTCAGGGGAACAAGGGGAAGAGGTGCACACGCACCAGCTGAAGATGGAGGGTGCCGCGGGAGGGAGAGAAGGAGCTGGCTGTGACTGCTGGTGGATGGCCAGGTAAATTGGCCAGTAACAAGCCCAGAGCTCCGGCCCCAACCTGGAAGCCACTGGCTTGGGGATAGTATTAACTCAGAGAGAGGACATAATCTCTGGGGAGAGAGGTAAGCACTGGAGGGCCAGAGAGCCCAGTCTGATCACTGAGGCTCCAACATGTGGAGGCCGCTAGTGCAGGAGGGGCTATGAGCCAGGACTAAGGAAGAGTAGTCAGGGAGGGGAGGGTCCTAGAAGCCAGGAGGCGGGCCACCATCAGTGGTGCCAATTCTGCTATGATTTCAGGGGTCCCTGTGGGTCTGACGCTCTGTGCTCTTCCCTGCGGACATCCTGCTGTCAGCTCCCTACATGGGTCTGGTCTGGAGAAAGAACCCCTACTCTTGCACCCTGCATGTTAGTCAGGAGAGAACAAGACCCTGGAGAACCCCCCAACTCCCCATTCTAATTGTTCCTTACCCACATTGTTTCAAGGAGTCATTATAATTTTTTAGCAACTGAAAAAGGGAAGAGGCATTTGAGGCTGGACTATTGAGCTGGTTTTACAATCACTTCTCTACTTGGGGGTTCCCTCTCGCTCCCCACTACCTCTCAGAGAAACGCTATACCTTTCAAGGAAACTCATGACACGGCCTCCCTCTGCATGGAGCATGTGCACTGGGCACCAGGCTGCAGGGCAGGGAGGGGACAAGGGCCAGAGCATCTCTGGCTAGCAGTACTGCTGAGCTCAGTGGCTGACCCGCTTTGGGGGGTCAACAGGAAATTAGGGCCAAGTAATAGCATTTTGTCTTAGCTGACCCTCACAGTTGCTCTGGCAGCTTTAAAATGGTTTAACACAGGAGAAACCAAAAAGGGGAGCTTATTTCCTGTTTGTGTTGTTTAGTAGAAAGACTTGACCCAGGGAGGGCGAAGAGCCTGGCCCTTTGTAAAGAGGGGTCACTCTTAAGAAAAGCAGTGGTCACAGGAGTCCTCAACCCTCTCATGAGGGCAGAAAAGGAAGGTCAAACCAGGCCATGGCAGCAGCTGACCCACAGCTACGGGGCAGGTAGAATGAAGCTGTCCCCAGGCTGGTGGCCTGGTCTGGCTCCACAGGCCTTTGTCACCTCTGCTGCAGGACACTCTCAGCCAAGAGCAAACTGGCTCCCTGGACACTTTCTCTGCCTTTGTCAGCCAAGAGACACTCTTGACCCAAGTGCCACCTCTCATTTTCCAGAGGCTCAGAGAAGGTAAGTGACTCTCCCAAGGACACCCAGAAAGGTCATGGCTAATCCCCCAGTGGACAGAGGGTCCTGGAGGCCTGAGACTTCCTCACCCTGGTCCTTGTCAGTTCTCAGCACCCGCAGGTCAGGTGGCATGAGTTCCTCCCACTCACTAACTTGCTCACCTGAGCAGCAGCCCTCTTCAACAGCCCCACTTCCCTTTTTATCATCTCAGATGTACCCAACAAAGACACCAGACTCCCCAAGCTCAGGTGGCAATAGACAAAAGAGTCTGAGCACTTGCAGGGACAGATGGTGGCTGCTGGGAGAGAAGGGGTGGGTGCGGTAGTCTTTGCCCCAGGGCAAAAACCCATCTGTCACTTGGGGCCATCATAGAAACCTTGATGGAAGTTGTGACAAATAACAATTTTTTTGAGATGGGGTTCTCTGTTGCCCCAGATGAGGTGCCTGTGGTGTCATCATAGCTCACAGCAACTCCTGGGTTCAAGCGATCCTCCCACCTCACCCTCCCAGAATGCTAGGATTATAGGCGTGAGCCACCATGCCCAACCCTAATAATATATTTATTTTAAAGAAAATCCTGTACACCTGTTTGCTTTGGGAAAAAATAACTTACATTACAACAGAATGCTTTTGGCAGAAAGAAAACACTTTTCCATCTCACACTTTCTCCTCTGCTTAATGGGCATCATACATTCACTCATTCATTCATCAAACACTTCAAGCCCCAACAGCATATTAGGTGTGAGGGACCCGGGGGTAAATGTCTTCTGTTGTTGTAGGACGTAGGAGGGGACTACATACGGTGTGAACTCAAGATTGGAGCTTGGCTGGGACAATATTGTTTACAAGAAATGCACTTAAAGCGTAAGGACACAAAAGAGAATTCAGAAGATTTTTTAAAAGGTATATCAAGCAAATACTAACCAAGGAAAAACTCAAGTAGCCATATCAATATCATTTACAACAGGATTTGAGGCAAAATGCATTAATAAAGAGATCATTATGTAATGATAAAAGGTTCAATTCACCAAGAAGATATAGCCGTTTTAGACTTCCTTTCATTTAACAGCCTTTAAATACTGAAAGTCAGCTGGGCATGGTAGTGCACGCCTATAGTCCCTGCTACTTGGGAGGCTGAGGCAGGAGCCTTGCTTGATGTTGGAGTCTAGCCTGGTGTTACATAGAGCAAGACTCTGTCTCTAAACATAAAACAAAACACCAGAACTATAATGAGAAATTGATTTGACAAATCCACCATCATAGAGGAGTATTTTAACACAGTTTTCTCAGTAATTGATAAAATATCAATATCAGTAATACAGAGATAATTTAAATGATCTTAATATTTTGACAAGATTAGCTTCACACCAACCCAATTGCAAAAAATTTTAAGAGAATAATACCAAGTGAATGTGCAGCAATGGAGAGTTATTGACCGCTAGTGGGAGTGTAAATTGGTACAGACACTTTGGAAAAGAGTTGGGTGTTGGTTAGAAGCTGAAGGTATGCATACTTTCCTAGCTTGACACTGTAGGGATGCTTTTATACATGCATGTGTCAGGAGATCTGTGTAAGAAGGCTTACCATTCATAACAGCCCCACGTTGGAGATGACCCAAATGTCCATCTAAAGTAGAGTGGATAGACCATGGTCTATTCACACACTGCAACACTCTCCAATAACAAAATGAATGAACTGCCCTTTTCTTCTTGGTCTACATAAGCCAATCTCAAAAACATAATGTCGGGGGACAGAAGCAAATGTCAAGCCAAAGGTAAACAATGTATTGTTAATGGTAGATAGCTAGACAGTAAAAGTATAAAGAAAAGTAAGAGAATGGTTAACACACATTTAGGATAAGGGTTGCCTCCACGAAACAGGGGTAGGAATGGGAGATGTTATTGGAGAAGGCAGCGTGGAGGTTTCTAAGCTGGTAGTGATATTCTATTTCTGTTGTTTTGGTTTTTTTTTTGAGACAGAGCCTCAAGCCACCCCCTTGGGTAGAGTGCTATGGCATCACAGCTCACAGCAACCTCCAACTCCTGGGCTCAAGTGAGTCTTCTGCCTCAGCCTCCCAAGTAGCTGGGACTACAGGTACCCACCACAATGCCTGGCCATTTTTTGATTGCAGCCATCATTGTTTGGTGGGCCCGGGCTGGACTCGAACCCGCCACCTAGGTGTATGTGGCTGGCACCTTAGCCACTTGAGCCACAGGCACCGAGCCGATATTCTATTTCTTAACCAAGGTGGTGGATACACACACCTGAGGGACACTTTTATGTATGTGCATTAAAGGATATGTCTATAAGGCCAGGCACAATGGCTCACACATATAATCCTAGCACTCTGGGAGGCTGAGGTAGGTGGATTGCCTGAGCTCAGGAGTTTGAGACCAGACTGAGCAAGAGTGAGACCTGGTACCTGAGACCACAGTACCTATAGCCAGGTACTGTGGAGGGCACCTGTAGTCGCAGCTATTCAGGAGGCTGAGGCAAGAGAATCATTTGTGCCCAAGAGTTTGAGGTTGCTGTGAGCTAAATCTGCACGGCACTCTACTAAGGGTGACCAAGTGAGACTCTGTCTCAAAAAACAAACAAATAAAAATAAAAGGCATGAATAAGAAAGCTCATGGCAATAGAGACCATAATGCATAGATACTTGTTTTGTTGATATTCTTTAAATTGTAGGCATACATTTCATACAGATTCTTTTACAAATGACCTCTTTTAAAAAGGGGGGGAAGGTAATATACCACAATGTTAGTAAAAATGGTCTCTAAGTGGGTGAAAAGTTTATGGGTGACTGTGCTTTTGTCTCGATACATTTTATGCATTTTTTTAATTTCCTATAATAAGCATGTGTCACTTTTGTCATCAGAAAAGGAAAAAAACTATTTGAGAAGTAATGAAAGACTCACAAACAGGAAGATTGGTGTTTGACCACATGAAAATACCGTATAAAACTTCCACATGTCTAAAAGTGATAAAATCAAAAGCCAAGTACAACGATGAAAATAATTTACTCTATAGGGAACTCTTACTAATAAATATGAAAAGGGTAAATTGATAGAAGAGGAAAGAATTTCCTTGAAAGGAAACCCAGAGCGAGCATGGTGGTTCATCCCTGTAATCCTAGCACTCCAGGAAGCCAAGGTATGAGAAGTGTTTGAGCTCAAGAGACCAGCCTGAGCAAGAGCGAGACCCGTCTCTACCCAAAAAAAGGAGAAAAAATTAGCCAGTACTGTGGTGCACACCTACAGGCCCAGCTACTCAGAAGGCTGAGGCAGGAGGATCACTCAAGCCCAGGAGTTTGGGGTTGCAATGAACTATAATGACGCCACTATGTTCTCACCAAAGTGGCAGAGCAAGACACTGCCTCAAAAAAAAGGAAATACAATTGTCTGAAAATATGGGGAAAATTCAACCACCACTAGCAATCCCCTCGAAATGTACAACAAACCTCAGAGAACCAAGAAGATAGGGAAGGGTTCCAGGACTCCGCCACTGGTCTGCTCAGGTTTGAATCCCAGCTCTGCCAATTTACTAGCTGTGTATCCTTTTGACAATTCTCTTTAACCTTTCAGTCTCTGCTCATGTCTAAAATAAAGGAAGCAATTAATCCCTTGTAAAGTTGTTCAAAGAATTAGGCATAATCTTTTCAAAGAATTTAGCACAAAACGTGATGAATACAGATGACTAATAAGTGGATCTCCTTTCTCAGTGAGGAGAAAAGTCAGAGAAAGGAGCCAGTGTGTGTGGACAGTCCAGTGGGGAAAACAGACATTGAACTATTGTTCCAAGAGCCGGACAAGTGACAGGAGATGTAGAGGGTCAGGGTATGACAAGGCGACGTCTCTGTTTAGATGACCTCTGGTCTTCCTGAGAAAGAGATGTTTAAGCTGAAACCTGGGGTGACCAACAGGATGTAGGGAGAGGAATAGGAGACTTTACTTTTCCAAGACGGTTATAACAGTATTTCTCTTCCCATGGGCTCTTCTTGCTCTGTGACTTTGACACTCTTCCCCTTGAGAGGTGAGGTCTATGTCTCCTCTCCTTGAATCCAGTAAGCTTGTAACTGTAGTTAAAGTGATGCTGTGTGGCTGAGGCTTGCTCATAGAATATGATTCAGCTTCTAACAGCTGCTCTTGGGACGGTGGTTCCCGGAACCCATCTGCTGTGTTGTGAGGAAGCCCTGGCAGCCCACATAGTAGTGGGGAGAAACCAAGGCCCCCTGCCCTGATCCCTGGCTGAGCTGCCCCCTGACCTTCCGCCATGTGACTGCACCAGTCCAGCTTGAAAGTGATTCCTCCAACCCCAGTTGAGCTGCCTCAGTGACACCACATGTAGCAGAGATGAGCTATTCCCACTGAGCTCTCTCCAAACTGCAAGTTCTAGAGCAAAGTAATGGATTGCTGTTGTTTAAAGCCACGAAGTGTTGGGGTGGTTGCTATGCCATGATAGGTGATTGGAACAGAAGGAAAGAGTATTCCAAGCATTAAGAACAAGCATGTGCAAATGCCCAGAGTCTGGTACCAAGGGGGCTAACTTCTGGGCAGTCTGGCTAAAAAGCTGGCTGTTTGAAGAAGTGGTGAGAACACAGGGTCCAGAGACAGGCAGCAACCAACCCTCCCTTCACTCTGCATGGGACTTAGGACTACACTCTAGCCACAAGAGCCTCTAGGAAACGGGGGTGGGGGTGGGGAGAATGAAAGGTTTTAGTGTGGTCTTGATAGGATCAGAAGAGTGCTTTTCTTTCTTTCATTTTTTTTCCAAGGCAGAGTCTTGCTCTGTTTCTCAGGTTAGAGTGCTGCAGCATCAGCCCAGTTCACAGTAACCTCAAACTCCTGAGCTTAAGCAATCTTTTTTTTTTTTTTGAGACAGAGCCTCAAGCTGTCCCCCTGGGTAGAGTGCCGTGGCATTACAGCTCACAGCAACCTCCAACTCCTAGGCTCAAGCGAGTCTCTTGCCTCCACCTCCCAAGTAGCTGGGACCACAGGCGCCCACCACAACGCCCGGCTATTTTTTGGTTGCAGCCGTCATTGTTGTTTGGCGGGTCCAGGCTGGGGATTCGAACCTGCCACCTTAGGTTTACGTGGCTGGCGCCTTAGCCGGTTGAGCTATAGGTACTGAGCCCAAAATATTTTTTTTTATTTAACTGTTTGAAAATAGAAACTGTACTCATTCCAATACAGAAAGAATATTTTTTCAGTTTTAGAGTAAAAATAACATAGTTATTTTAAAAAAATACTTAAGTCTTTATTTCTTTAGGTGTGTATTATTTTCTTTGTTTTTTTTGAGCCCGAGTCTTACTTTGTCCCTTGGTAGAGTGCTGTGGCGTGACAGCTCACAGCAACCTTAAACTCTGAGATTAAACTATTCTCTTGTCTTAGCCTCCCAAGTAGCTGGGACTATAGGTGCCTGTCACATAGCGTGGCTATTTTTTTGTTGTAGTTGTCATTGTTGTTTGGCAGGCCTGGGCCGGGTTTGAACTCACCAGCTGTGGTGTATGTGGCTGGCACCCTAGCCACTGAGCTACAGGTGCTAAGCTTAGATACGTATTCTTGGGTTAACGTTTACAAAGGGGCAAAATGACTCAAACTAAGAAAAATTCTTTTTTTTTTGAGACAGAGTTTCACTATGTCACCATCAGTAGAGTGCTGTGACATCATAGCTCAGAGCAACCTCAAGCTCTTGGGCTTAAGCGATTCTCTTGCTTCAGCCTTCCAAGTAGCTGGGACTAAAGGCGCCAGCTACAATACCTGGCCATGTTTTGTTGTAGTTGTCATTGTTATTTAGCTGGCCCCTGGCTGGGTTCGATCCACCAGCCTCAGTATATGTGGCTGGTGCTGTAACCACTGTGCTATGGGTGCCAAGCCAACTCCATTATTCTTTTCTTTCCCTTTCTTGTCTATTTTTTACAGTTTTTGGCTGGGGCCAGGTTTGAACCTGCCACTTCTGGTATATGGGGGCCTGTGTCCTCCTTTTAGCCATAGGCGCTGCCCCCAACTCCGTTATTCTTTTTTCTTTTTCTTTTTAGTAAATCATAGCTGTGTACATTAATGCAGCCATGGACCGTTATTCTTAATGTGTTTGAATATACAGTTGGGATGGGATCATAGCCATAATATTTTAATGAGATAGTTGCTAAGTATTAATTGCTACGTATTTCTCAAAAGTTTTAAGTGATGGTGATAATGATTTTACAAATCTATTTTTCCCCTGCTTCTTTCCTCCCCCATAGGACATTGCACTTATTTTGCCAAGCTCTTCTGAAGGTTCTATTTCTGAACTGGAGCAGCTCTCTAATTCTCTACCAAACAAAGAATTGATGGCCTCAATCTGTGACTGTCTATTAGCTACACTAGCTAACCCTGAAAGCAGTTACAATTGTTTACTGACATGTGTCAGAACAATGATGTTTCTTGCAGAGCATGATTATGGATTATTTCATTTAAAAAGGTAATGCTTTGTCTAATATACTCTTAAATTTAATTTTTTCACTATATCACCTTCCTCCCCTAAATTCATTACTTCATACCTGTTGTAGAAAGTTACAGGTATGATTTCTTTTATGAGACATTTTTGTATTTATGGAAAAGATTGATTAGCAATGAAATGACATGCTTATATGAGAATCTTTGGGCTCAGCGCCCATAGCACAGTGATTATGGCGCCAACCACATGCACTGAGGCTGGCGGGTTCGAACCCAGCCTAGGCCCACTAAACAACAATGACAACCACAACAACAAAGAACTAGCCAGGCATTGTGGCGGGCACATTGTAGTCCTAGCTATTTGGGAGGCTGAGGCAAGAGAATCATTTAAGCCCAAGAGTTTGAGGTTGCTTTGAGCTGTGAAGCCACCATACTCTACTGAGGGTGACATAGTGAGACTCTGTCTCAAAAAAAATAAATAAATAGAATCTTTGGGATTAAAGATGTAAATTAAATAGGTAAATCAATTAATGTGGGTATGATGCAGTATCTAGAAGGAATTCTTAATTGTTTCAGGGCTGCTAATCCATGCTTTAAGGTTTGTTGATATAACGTTGGACATGCTGTTAGTACAATTGTATAGACCCTTAAACTGAAAGAGCTGATTCTGTGTACAGTTGTTTTCTTCATATCAGTGGGAGTTTGCTTCCAGGAATACTGACCCCCCTCAGATACCAAAATCCACAGATGCTTAAGTCCCTTATATAAAATATTGTAGTATTTGCATATAACCTATGTATATTCTCTTATATATTTTAAATTATCTCTAGATTACTTGTAATACCTAATACAAGGTAAGTACTATGTAAGTAGTTATTAATACTATAATTTAAAAATTTGTATTATTTTTTATTTGAGCCCCCCCTTCATTCTGAATGTACTTGTGCTTTTTGTTACGTTGAAAATTATATAGTGGTGAAATCAGGGCTTTTAGTGTACCCATGGTTGCATAGTGTACATTGTACTTGATGTATAGTTTTTTTTCTTTGAGTCAGAGTCTTGTTCTACTTCTTGGGCTAGGGTGTAGTGGCATCTTCAAAGGTCACTGCAACCTCAGACTTTTAGGCTCAAGTGATCCTCCTGACCCAGCCTCCAAGTAGCTGGGACAACGTGTGCCGCCATGCCTGGTTAATTTTTTCCATATTTTATGGAGATGTGGTCTTGATATGTTACTTAGGCTGATCTCTTAACTTCTAGCCTCAAGAAATCATTCTGCTTTAACCTTCAGAGTGCTGGGATTACAGGCATGAATCACTGCATTCAACCTTGACATGTAATTTTTGATCCCTCATATCGCCTCCAACCTTCCCCTTCTTACTTTCTGGTATCCATTGTTCCCCTTTGCAGTAAAATATGTACCCATTGTCTATCTCCCACTTAAAAGTAAGAAACATGTGGTATTTGTTTTTCTATTCCCGAGATACTGAGATGATGGTCTTTACTTCTAGCCAAGTTATTGCAAGAGATACTATTTCATTCCTTTTTATGGCCTATAATATTCCATCATATTTATTACATGTAGGTATATCTATATGCACATACACATTATCTACTTTTTTTTAAAATACAGTACAATTTCCATTTTTGACTGCCTCCCTCTATTGACTACCTCCTTAAATTGACCTAAGTTTTGTAGACCAGACATACCACATATAACTCAATGGATGTTCTGTATATTGACCAGTTTATTACAGTTCCTGGGGTGGTCAACTTATAGAAGTTCTTCTGAATTTTCAATTCACAGTTGGTTGAATCCGTGGATGCAGAATTCATAAATGCCGGGTTGACTAGATTTTATTTTCTAGGGGAAAGGCTGAGTTAGAATTAATTTAAAATGATATAAATTTTAGGCTGTTTGGAATCTCAAATATAATTTCTGCTCCAATCTATTTATGTTCTGATCTTTTTCTTTCTTCCTTTTTTTTTTTTTGAGACAGAGTCTTACTTTGTCACCCAGAGTAGAGTGCTATGGTGTCACAGCTCACAGCAACCTCAAACTTTTGGGCTGAAGTGATCCTCTTGCTTCAGCCTCCTGAGTAGCTGGGATACAGGCACTTGCCATATGGCTGTCTATTTTTAGAGACAGGGTCTTGTATTTACTCAGGCTGGTCTTAAACTCCTGAGCTTGGGCAGTCCACCCACCTTGGCCTCCCAGAGTGCTAGGATTAACAGGCGTGAGACACCCCATTTGGCCCCTGATTTTTTTTTTAACTAAGAGGACAAGAGAAGGTTACTGGGTAGTATTAGATTTCCTTGGAATTTATTGAAATTTACATGGGATTATGAGATAGTAGGAAGGTAAAAACATATACAATAGAATCTCTATTACTTACCCAAGAGACTATAATAAACTGGTAAACATGGAGATGGTTAACATAAGGAACTCTTTTTTTTTTTTTTTTTTTTATGAGACAGAGCCTCAAGCTATCCCCCTGGGTAGAGTGCCATGGCATCACAGCTCACAGCAACCCCCAACTCCTGGGCTCAAGCGAGTCTCATGCCTCAGCCTCCCAAGTAGCCGGGACTACAGGCACCCGCCACAACGCCTGGCCATCTTTTGGTTGCAGCCATCATTGTTGTTTGGCGGGCCTGGGCTGGGGATTCGAACCCGCCACCTTAGGTGTATGTGGCTTGCGCCATAGCCGTTTGAGCCACAGGCGCTGAGCCAACATAAGGAACTCTTAACATAAGCCTGCTCATTTTTTTTTTTTTTTTGAGACAGAGTCTCATTATGTTGCCCTCGGTAGAGTGCCATGGTGTCACAGCTCACAGCAATCTCAAATTCTATGGCTTAAGCGATTCTCTCAACCTCCCAAGTAGCTGGGACTACAGGTGCCTGCCACATCGCCCAGCTATTTCTTTGTTTTGTTGTCACTGTTTAGCTGGCCCAGGCTGGGTTTGAACCCGTCAGCCCCAGTGTATGTGGCCAGCACCCTAGCCACTGAGCTAGTGCTGAGCCTAAGCCTGTTCTATTGATATATACAAGTGGTACATGTTTGGTCTTTGAAAAATAAGTCAATCGGCTTGGCGCCCATAGCTCAACCGGCTAAGGCGCCAGCCACATATACCTAAGGTGGTGGGTTCGAATCCCCAGCCCGGACCTGCCAAACAACAATGACGGCTGTAACCAAAAAATAGCCAGGTGTTGTGGCGGGCGTCTGTGGTCCCAGCTACTTGGGAGGCAGAGGCAGGAGACTTGCTTGAGCCCAGGAGTTGGAGGTTGCTGTGAGCTGTAATGCTACGGCACTCTACCCAGGGGGATAGCTTGAGGCTCTGTCTCAAAAAAAAAAAAAAGAAAAAGAAATCGATCTAAGGAGTTGGTCAGCTATAGAGTGGAGGTTCTACCGTATTTATGCTTTTTTCATTCTTTTTTTTTTTTTTTTTTGTGACATTCTTGTTTTGTTGTACTGTGGCATCATAGCTCACAGAAACCTCAAACTCTTAGGCTCTAAGTTACTCTCTTGCCTCACTCTCCCAAGTATCTGGGACTACAGGCACCCACCATAACACAGCTGTTTTTTAGAGATGGGGGGGTCTCACTGTTGCTCAGGCTGGTCTCGAACTCTTGAGCTCAGACAATCCATCTACCTGGAAACCACTGCGCCAGGCCCTTTTCTCATGAATTCTTGTGGCATTAGTTGAAAACTTACGTTGCACATGCTGTGTTTGGTGCTAGTTCCTCTCCTTTCCATCTCCTTGTCCTGATATACCTGTCTCCTCTGTTTTCTCTCAGTTGGTGGTACTTGTTTACTCTCCATGCTCTCTCTCCTGTTCTCCACATCTGATCAAAGTCTTTAAACATTGGGCAGCACCTGTGGTTCAGTGAATAGGGTGCTGGCCCCATATACCGAGGGTGGCAGGTTCAAACCCGACCCTGGCCAAACTTCAACAAAAAAATAGCCAGGCATTGTGGCGGGCATCCTGCTACTCAGGAGGCTGAGGCAAGAAAATCGCCTAAGCCCAAGAATTGGAGGTTGCTGCGAGCTGTGTGACACCATGGCACTCTAGTGAGGGCGATAAAGTAAGACTCTGTCTCTACAAAGAAGAAAAAAAAAGTCTTTAAGCATTTTTCTGTTGCCTGGGTATTTACTGTATATCCTATAAAATACACCTCATATGCTACACTTCTGAGAAAGCCAAAAAAAATTTTCTTACTCCTAGTTGGGTTAGGTGAGCCCACAAATACCCTCTGCCATAGCATTATTTGTGATTTTGTTGGCTTTGCTAGATTCATTTTTCTGTTTTTTGGGGGGGTTTTTTGGAGACAGAGTCTCACTGTGTCACCCTTGGTAGAGTGTGGTGGCATCACAGCTCACTGCAACCTCAAACTCTTGGGCTTAAGTGATTCCCTTGTCTCAGCCTCCTGAGTAGCTAGGGCTACAGGAGCCCACCACAATGCCCAGCTAATTTTTTTTTTTTTTTTGGTTGCAGTTGTCATTGTTGTTTAGCAGGTCTGGACTGGACTGGGCTGGAACTTGCCAGCTTTGGTGTATGTGGCTGGTGCCCTACTCACTGAGCTACGGGTGCTGAGCCTGTTTGTTTTTTTGGAGACTGAGTTGTCCTTGGTAGAGTGCAATGGCATCATAGCTCACAGCAACCTCAAACTCTTGTGCTTAAGCAGTTCTCTTGCCTCAGCCTCCCAGTGGCCTTTTTTTTTCGGCATAGGGTTCTTACTGTGTTGTCCAGGTTGGTCTTTTGTTCCAGGCTCAAACATCCTCCTGCCTTTGCCTCCTGAGTACCTCCTGTTTTAGCCTCTTGTGTTGCTGGGAGTACAGGTATGCTCCACCGACCCCAGCTTTGTGATTCTCTTTTCTTAACTGTAATTTTTTCCTAAGTCAGCTTAATGTATTTTCTTTCTTCTTTTTTTTTTTTTTGTGTTGCATTTTGGCCAGGGCCGGGTTTTAACCCCACTACCCTCGGTATATGGGGCGGGTGCCCTACCAGCTGAGCCACAGGTGCTGCCCCTTCTTTTTTGTTTTAAGAGACAGAGTCTCAGTTTATCACTCTCAGTAGAGTGCCATGGCGTCACAGCTTATAGCAACCTCCAGCTCTTGGGCTTAGGCAATTCTCTTGCCTCAGCCTCTTGAGGAGTTGGGACTACAGGCACCCGCCACAACACCTGGCTATTTTTTGTTGCAGTTTGGCCAGGGCTAGGTTCAAACCTGCCACCCTCAGTATGTGGGGCCGGCGCCCTACTTACTGAGCCACGGGCGGGTTTTTTTTTTTCCCTTTTCCCTTTATCTCTCTGATAAGGTCCAAGTAACTCAGTAATGTACTTGACATTTCTGCTTGGCTGTCTAAGAGGCATCTCAATAACTTCTGTGTATTATTTCTCCAAAATATATCCTGAAACTGATCACTTTATCTTTGTAGCTGTTGATCTTATCCAGGCCACTGTAATTTCTTGCATAGTCCATTATTGTAGCCCCTTAACCGTCTCCTTGCTTCCATTATTGTTTCTCTAAAATTCATTCTCTCAGCAGCCGGAGATTTTTAAGTTTTTAAAACTTAAAACAGAAGCATATAACTCACTATTCTGGTGAAATCTTTCTAATAGTTTTCTGTTATACCTCAAATAAAATCTAAATTCTGTACTAGTGGGGCTTTATACAGCCTAGCCCTTGTTCATCTCTTTGAGTTATGTAATAAAAGATAGTTTCTTTATCATCACTTTATTCTCTTTTGTCAAGCTCATTCCTATCTCCAAGCTTCCCCCCACCTCAAAATGTTTTTCTCCTAGATTGAGTTATGATTTATTTATCACTTCACCTAGGTATCTGCATAAATATATTTCCTGTCTAAAATACTCTGCTCCTTATCTCTCTTCATATGTTTTACTGTATTTATACATAGTATTATATAGATTTATTACTTGTTTGGTTATCTTTCCCTCTAGAATATAAGCTACATGAAGGCAGGGAATGTATCTTCTTGAGGACACTCTCTCTCCAGCACCTAGAAACCTGGTACATACAGTATTTTACTGCATATAATGTGTACTTTTTCCCCCAAAATTTTTTGAGGAAAAAAAAGGATTTGCAGTATATATAGGCAGTACTGTTTGTTACTGGTACATAAATTTTTTTGCATCTTGTATCTGTTCTCATGTTTTGTAATTATTTGTTACATAAAATTTCTGTGTCATAACGTATTAAAAAATGCTAAAGTTCCTTTATAATACAAAAAACAAGTAGCTAAATATAAACAAATAAAAACTTGAGTTAAGAAATTAAAAGATTTTTTTTTTTCTGAAAGTTTGGACCAAAAATGTGGGTATTCATTATACACGGGAGTGCACTATACATCACAAAATATGGTAGTAGGCACTACCTAATGAAATTGAATACTAGACTCATCTAGTTCACAAGTATTTATCAAATGCCTTCTCTGAACCAGACACTGATTTGAGATGCTGGGGTTTCAGAGAAAAAAAAAATCCATGCCTTCTTGGTGTGTTCATTCTACTGGAGATTGTCAGACAGTAAATTAGTAAATAATATACATAGTCTGTAACAAAAAATAAAACATAAGCCGAGAGGAGAGGAATAGTGAGCACCAGAGTGAGGGAAATGGAAGTTGCCATTTGAAATAGGAGAACAAACTTGATAAGGGAAGTTCTTGGTCTTGCTGAAAAGGTGACCCTTCAACACAGATCAAGACCTGAAGGAGGTGAGGAGTGAAATATGCTAATATTGCTAGGTCTGTTGGCTCACACCTGTAATTCCAGCACTTGGGAGGCTGAGGCTGGTAGATTACCTGAGCTCATGGGACCAGCCTGAGCCAGAGTGAGATTGCATCTCTAAAAATAGCTGGATGTTGTGTCTATAGTCCCAGCTACTCAGGAAGCTGAGGCAAGAGAATCACTTAAGCCCAAGAGTTTGAGGTTGCTGTGAGCTGTGATGCCATAGCACTCTATCCAGGGCAACAAAATGAGACTCTGTCTCACAAATAAATAAATAAATAAAATATGCTAATATCTTGAGGAAAACAATTGCAAAAAAGCACATCTAAGACATCTGAGAATCAGTTGTGAGGCCAGATGCAGCCCTTGGAATGAGTGAAGAGTGAAGAGAAAAATGTTAGGGCATCTGATCATAGATGGGAGCATGAGGTGAGACAAGATCATCAGGGGCCTTTAAGATTATTACAAGGTTTTTAGCAGAGATACAGCATGGTCTGTTTTTTTTTAATTAACAGGTCACTATATGCTTTTTCATACATTTTCTCATATAGTCCTCACAGCAATCCTGAGGTAGGTTATGCTTAAAAATTTTTTTTGGAGATAATTTTGGACTTCCATTAGAATTGCAATATAATAGCACAGAATACAGGTATGTTCATCATTCAGCTTATGTTTATCAAAAGTAAGAAATTAACCTTGTTTTAATATTAACTAAGATACTTAAGATAATATTATTATTAACTAAGATATTTAGATTTTATAAATTTTTTTCTTTTGAGACAGAGTCACTCTGTCACTATGTCACTCTTGGTAAGATGCTGTGGTGTCACAGCTCACAGCAACCTCAAACTCTTGGGCTTAAGTGATTCTCCTGCCTCAGCTTCCCAAATAGCTGGGACTACAGGCACCTGCTACAAGACCCAGCTATTTTTTTGTTGTAGTTGTCATTGTTGTATTTTCGAATCCGCCAGCCCCAGTATATATGGCTGGCACCCTAATGACTGAGCTACAAGCACCAAGACAAATTTTTCTTTTTTCTTTCTTTCTCACTCTCTCTCTTTTTTCCTCCTCCCTCCCTCTCTCTCTCCTTTCCTTCCTTCTATTTTTTTTTTTTTTTGAGACAGAGTCTCACTTTGTTACCTTTGGTAGAGTGCTGTGGTGTCACAGCTCACAGCAACCTCAATCTCTGGCTCAATTGATTATTTTGCCCCAGCCTCCTGAGTAGCTTGCTCTTGTTTAGGCTGGTCTTGAACCTGTGAGCTTGGGCAATCCACCAGCTTTGGCTTCCCAAAGTGCTAGGATTACAGGTGTGAGCCATGGTGCCAGGCCTTCTTTCCTTTCCTTTCTTTCCTTCTTTTCCTCCCCACTTCCCTCCCTCCCTTCCTTCCTTCCTTCCTTTCTTTTTCTTTTTCCTTCTTTTTAAAGACATGGTCTCACTTTATTGCTTGGGCTAGAGTATAATGGTGGACTCAACTTAGCTCTTGAACTTGAATTTCCTGGGCTCAAGCGATCCTCTTGTTTCAGCTTTCTGAGTAGGTGAAACTAGAGGCATGTGCCACCATACCCAGCTAATTTTTGTCTGTTTTTTGTAGAGATGGAGAAGGCTTTTCAAACGTCTGCCTTTCAAAGTGCTAATGTTGCTGGCGTGAGCCACCATGCCTAGCCTCAATTTTTCTATTAATGCCAAGATCTGAGATAGGATCTTACTTTGCATTGAATCTTTTTTTTTTTTTCTTTTTTTGAGACAGAATCTCAAGGATATTGCCCCAGGCTAGAGTATGGTGGAGTCATTCTAGCTCACAGCAACCTCAAAATTCCTGGCCTCAAGTGATCCTCTGAGTAGCTGGGACTACAGGTGCCTGCCACAATGCCTGGCTAATTTTTCTGTTTTTATTAGAGATGGGGTCTCACTTTGTTCAGGCTGTTTTTCAACTCCTGAGCTTCAACTCCCTTCTCAGACTCCCAGAGTGCTAGGATTACAGTTGTGAGCTACTGTGCTTGGCCAGTTTTTCATTTTTAATTACTAAATATTTGGGAGAATAGTCTTTGGGATATTAGAATATCCAAATATTCTATTTCCATTAAACACTTTTATTTATTTATTTTTTTTCTAAGAGAGAATGAGTCTCACTCTTTTGTCCAGGGTAGAGTGCTGTAGTGTCTGCCTGGCTCACAGCAACCTCAGATTCTTAGGTTTAAGCTAGCCGTTTTTAACCCGTGGGTCGCGACCCACAGGAACTGTATTTAGGGCTGCTGCAGCATTAGGAAGGTTGAGAATCACTGGTTTAGGCAATCCTCCGGCCTCACTCTGCCCATTGGTAGAAGAGGCACCTACCATCACAGCTGGCTAATTATTTTATTTTTTTAGTAGAGATAGGGGTCTCCCTCTTGCTCTTGAACTCAAGTGATCATCTCTCCTTGGCCTCCAAGAATGCTAATCTGTTAAACAATTTGATCTACCAATTTTAGTATCAAAGAGTGGATATTGGCAATATGGGGCTATTATTACTGTGATGTTCTAATGGTGATTTCCTATTTCCCTCATTCGTTTTTTTTTTTTTCTATTTTCCTTCTGTAAGGAAGAGTTGTCTCTTCTTTCATGTATTTGTTGTACGTTTTATACCAACATGGATGCATAGATGTTAATTTTTTTCATTGTATAATAATCCAAATACTATTTTTATGTATTTGTTGCTCAGTTTGTTCCAACTTTGACCATTGGAGATCTTTCAGGGTAGCTTCTGTTCCCTTTTCTTATGCCATGTCTGTATTTTATTTTTTTTTTTTTGAGACAGAGTTTCACTATGTCGCCCTCAGTAGAGTGCTGTGGGATCACAGCTCACAGCAACTTCAAACTCTTCAGCTTAAGTGATTTTCTTGTCTAAGCCTCCTGAGTAGCTGGGACTACAGGCACCTGCCACAACGCCTATTTTTTTGTTGTAGTTGTCATTGTTGTTTGGCAGGCCCAGGCTGGATTCGAACTCGCTAGCTCCACTGTATGTGGCCAGCACCCTAGCCGCTGAGCTACAGGCACTGAGCCTATATCTATCTATCTATCTATCTATTTTTTTTAAAAAGTAGTTTCTTATTTCTAGTACTACAAGATGTTCTAGAATCAGGTTGTGTTTTTTCTGTTCCAGCCCTACAGTCAACTTTTTCTCTAAGAAGTCCTGGTTCCTTTTATTGGAGACTATTTAGAAACCATGATGTGGGTTCTGAGTATGTTTATTGCTATTGGGTATTACTGATTTGGTGTCTCTCATTGGATAGAACTGTAAAATATATGTGTGTGCCCTAACTCATGTGTACGCTTGTAAAAACACACACATCCACATATATTTTCTTTTTACATTTTACTTACATGAAAACAGATAATTCTGTATATTTAAAGATAAATCCATTTTAAAATGAAATTATTAATAAATAAAATTGATTTTTAAATAATAAATTTATTAATTCTTATGCATATATATTTTTAAAAGATCTATACTAATACTTTGACTGTGATCCAATACCAGAAGTTGATTTTAGTCTTTCCCCATTCTTGGTAAGTTTCTTATCCATCAGTGAGGAACTTAGCTCTCATGATCTGTAATGTGCTTACCTATTTTTTTAGCCTTAGTATACAAATGAAATAGTAATTTTTAACTGATTACCAATTCATACTCCTGTCAGAAAAAAATTAAGCAACTAGAATACATACAGCATTTGTATATAATTCTTTGTTTAATCTTCCTGTATCCCATCAAAGCATTGTCCCTATTAGTTTGATTACATGACTCATTTGTAATATAGTTAGATAAATTTGCCATATGTCTATTTTCTTATTTTTCTCTTCATATCCTGGTTGTTTGTTCTTTTTTTTTTCATTTTTTTTTTTTTTTTTGCAGTTTTGGCCAGGGCTGGGCTTGAATCCACCACCCCTGGTATATGGGGCCAGCACCCTACTCCTTGAGCCAGGGGTGCAGCCCTATCCTGGTTGGTTTTTTAAAAAAATTTGTATACAGTAAAATATATTTTGTGGTGTACAGCTCTGTGGATTTTGACAAATGCTTAATTAGAGTCATGTGTTTATTATTGCTATTCTTTTTAGAGCAGTTTCATCACTCCAACATTCTGTCATCCTGCCCTTTTATATCCAACCCTTCCATCCAATACTAACAACTACTGATACAATTTTCTTCATATACTTTTGCTTTTTCTAGAATGTCATGTAAATGAAATTATACAACATATATCTTTTTGGGTTTGGCTTCTATCATTTAGCAAAAAGTACTTAAGATTCTTAAGTTTGTTATATGAATCAAGTTTGTTCTTTTTATTGATGACTAATATTCTAGCAGTCTGGGTTGTTTCTAAATTTTGGTGGTTGTTTAGCTGCTAAACATATAAATCTCTCAACTAATATTTTGTGTGAAGCTAAGCTTTCATTTCAAGTGGGATTTTGGATCATGTGGTAGGTGAATGTTTAACCTTACAAGATTATCAAACCAGGCTGAGTGTGGTGGCTCTTGTCTGTAATCCTAGCACTCGGAAGGCTGAGGTGGGAAGATCTCTAGGCTGTGTTTAAGACCACCAGCCTAGGCAAGATCAAGACCCAGTCTCTACTACAAGTAGAAAAAAAGTAGTAGTCCAGAATGGTCTTGTAGGTGTAGTCCTAGCTATTCAGGAGTGTGAAGCAGAAGTATCACTTGAGCCAGGAGTTTGAGGTTGCTGTGACCTAGGCTGACACCACACTACTCTAGCCCTAACTTAGGTGCACACTTGGAAAAACACACATACACACATCCATATATACTTTCTTGGGTATATGTAACCAAAGTGAGACTGTGTATTAAAAAAAAAAAAAAAAGAGGGCGGCACCTGTGGCTCAAAGGAGTAGGGTACCAGCCCCGGTCAAAAAAAAAAAAAAAAAAAAGATTACTGAACTGTTTGCCTAAGTAGATATACCATTTTTCATTCTTACCAGCAGTGTGTTAGAATTCTAGTTGCTCCTTGTCCTTACCAAAACTTGATTTTGCCTGCTTTTTGATTTTAGGCATTCTAATTGCTACATTTTAGACCCTAGTCTTTGATCAACTATGGAAGTATGAGTCATGTGCTTACAGTTGTGTGCAATGGCTGATAATTGTGATCTAATTTTGAACCCAAGCTTTTTCCACTGACAGTATCATCTTCGTATTTAATCTAATTTCTGTTTGTTGTACCTTTGTATTTTGTCATGTGATAAAGTTCTCAAGAGCCAGGATTTTTTTTTTTTTTTTGTAGGCAGAGTCTCACTATGTCATCCTCAGTAGAGTGCCTTGGCATCACAGCTCACAGCAATCTCAAACTCTTGAGATTAAGCAGTTCTCTTGCCTCAGCCTCCCAAGTCACTGGGACTGCAGGTGCCTGCCACAACTCCCAGCTTTATTTTTGTTGTTGTATTTGTTGTTTAGCAGGCCCAGACCGGTTGGAACCCACCAGCCCTGATGCATGTGGCCCTAACCACTGAGCCAGAGGTGCCAAGCGAGGAGCCAGGAATGTTATCTTTCTTCCTTTTATATATCTTTACCAAAGTCTTACATCTCAGATGGCATCTCAGAATCTAACCAGTTTTCTAAATACAGATACCACATGTTTAGTTTTAATATTATACTTCCATTTTGGCTAATTATGTTGTAACTTAAAGGACATAATTGACGTGATTTACTTTTTGCTTAAATTCTCTTTGATCAACTCAAAACTTTGTAATAAATGTATGGAATAAGTTTAAAAGGACTATATATTGTCTAGATTTTAGATATATATTATGATTGTTTATTAGTGCTAAAATATTTCTATATCAGGGTTTGGCACATTGACCCCCAAACCAAATCCAGTCTGCTGTCAATTTTTGTAAATAGTTTTATTGGAACTTCATCATCATTTATGTGTTGTGTAAGAATACTTTCCCACTACACTAATTGAGATGAGTAGGTGTGACTGAGACTGTTGTTGTTTCTAAAAAGATAATCTGGGTTACATATAGTTTCCAAAGCCTAAATTATTTGTCATCTGATTCTTTCAAATGTTTGCTAGCTCGATGCCCAAAGCAAGTGGTTATGGTGCCAGCCACGTACACCGAGGGTGGTGGTTTCAAACCTGCTCCAGGCCAACAAAACAAAGACAACTGCAGCAAAAAAATAACTGGGTATTGTGGCAGGCACCGGTAGTCCCAGCTACTTGGGAGGCTGAAGCAAGAGAATTGCTTAAGCCCAAGAGTTTGAGGGTTGCTATGAGCTATGACACCATGGCACTCTACCAAGGGCCACATAGTGACACTGTCTAAAAAAAAAGTTTGCTAACCTCTGCTCCATATTGTTGATATCCTTTTGTCAGATTAGAATGTCATAAGGATTAACTACTTCTTTGTAGTTTTTATGTAAGTCAGGCTTTCTGGGCAGGCTTCTAATTTAGCTATAACATCCTATGTTAGAGATATTCTCAAGTTGTAAAACATTTAAAAATTAGAGAAATAGCAAGTTTCTTGTGTTAAGTATTATAAACTTATGATTTGAGGGAAATTTTTAAGACCTTTAAGTTTGACTTTAAAAGGACTTGGTGGCTCGGCGCCTGTGGCTCAAGTGGCTAAGGTGCCAGCCACATACACCTAAGGTGGCAGGTTCGAATCCAGCCTGGGCCCACCAAAACAATGACGGCTGCAACCAAAAAATAGCTGGGCGTTGCAGTGGGCGCCTGTGGTCCCAGCTACTTGGGAGGCAGAGGCAGGAGACTCGCTTGAGCCCAGGAGTTGGAGATTGCTGTGAGCTATGATGCCATGACACTCTGCCCCGGGGGACAGCTTGAAGCTCTGTCTCCAAAAAAAAAAAGGACTTGGTAACTATAGATACTGCTTTGATATTGTTTGTGTACACAAATACACCAAAGTACTTTGTACATTTTTAAAAGTATTAGACTAAATTTTATTCTTTCTGAACTGAGATAGTTCATTTCTTATACTAGTTTTTTTTTTTTTTTTTTTTTTTTAGACAGAGCCTCAAGCTATCCCCCAGAGTGCCATGGCATCATGGCTCACCGCAACCTTCAACTCCTGGGCTTAAGCGAGTCTCTTGCCTCTGCCTCCCAAGTAGCTGGGACCACAGGCGCCCGCCACAACACCCAGCCATTTTTTGGTTGCAGCCCTCATTGTTGTTTGGCGGGTCCGGGCTGGGGATTCAAACCCACCACCTTAGGTGTACGTGCCTGGCGCCTTAGCCGGTTGAGCTATAGGCGCCAAGCTATACTAGTTTTATATCCTCATATTTTAAGACAATGTCTCTATTTTCTTTATTTACAGTTCTTTAAGGAAAAATAGTAATGCTCTGCATATTTTACTGAAACGAGTGATCGCCACATTTAGTAAGGACACAGGAGAACTTGCATCTTCATTTTTGGAATTTATGAGACAGATTCTTAACTCTGACACAATGGTAAGTGATTGTGTGTATATAGACATATTTGTAACAAATATTTTGTATTTATTATAAACCTTGTCGAAGTTAAATGAAAAAATGAAAAAATGTCAATGAAAAAATGTCTTATAACATAGAATAGTGAGTTTTTTTATTTAAAAAAAAAGATGTTTAAGAGTAGACTATATTGAACTCTAATTTAGTACGTATCATTAATTTGTGAATACCCCATGACTTTGTAGCTTAAATAGAGAAAAATACTGCCTGTAGTGCCTTCTTTTTATAATTCTTGACATTGAGTTACCTCACTAGGGTAATTCAGAACAGTCAGATTTTGTTAGTCTTCTATTATTTACTTGTCATTTAATAAAACATTTAGTGATTATAGTCTAGATATTGTGATTTTGTGATAACTAAAATCTTATTTTATACTAGGGTATTTTTGATTCATCATAGATAGATAAATTAAAGGTTATTTTTCTTGCTGTAAAATCTTACAGTTAACAGTGGAAAAATTAAAATATTAATTCTTTCATTAGTATTTTTCAAAGTGATGGTATTTTATGGGCACAGTTCCAGAAGCTGTTAATAGACTTTATTTGTCAGGCATAGTGGTATGTACATGTAGTTCCAGTTACTTATGGGGCTCACACTGAAAGATTGCTTGAACCCAGGAGTTCTAGTCTGGCCTAGGCAACATAGCAAGACTTCATCTCTATTTCCAAAAAATTAATAGAAAAGGATATTTTAGCCTTTACAGAGTTATTTGGGGTCAAATAAGTTTTGAAATGTGCACATTAGTACAAATTAACTGTACACATTAGTATATTAAAAACTTTACAAGGTCCTGGGATATTTTGCTTCACTGTAATCTGGCATTTCAGCTTTACCTACATGTATTACCTGTGAAATAAACTTTGTGTGTGTGTATAAATCTTGTTGGGGTATGTGTGCACATGCACACATCCTATAGGTCAGTATGTATTGTCAACACTGGGTGACATTTAAAATTTCTATTTTAGAAGAATTGTAGAGGACCTACTTATTATAGTATTGTTTTTTCTTTTTTGAGACAGAGTCTCACTCTGTTGTCCTGAGTAGAGTGCTGTGGTGTTATTGTAGCTCACAGCAACCTCAAACTTTTGGGCTTAAGCGATCCTCCTGCCTGAGCCTCAAATAGCTGAGACTACAGGTACCTGCCTGAAGCCTATCTAGTTTTCTCTATGTTTAGTACAGATAAGGTTTCATTCTTACCTAGGCTGGTCTTGAACTCCTGAGCTCACACCACCCACCTGCTTAAGCAGCTCAGGAATTCGAGACCATCCTGAGTAAGAGTGAGACCCTCTCTAATAAAAAAGAAACAGAAAAGAAAAACTAGCCCAGTGTTATTTGTGGCAGGCACCTATACTACCAACTACTCAGGAGGCTGACACAGGAGGATCACTTGAACCCAGGAGTTTGAGGTTGCTGCTGTGAGCTAGGCTGACATTATGGCACTGTAGACTGGGCAGCAGAGTGAGACTCTGTCTCAAAAAAAAAATTCTTATAGAGATGGAAAAAAATTCTTACAGAGATGAAAAAAAATTCTTATAGTATGTTGTCCATGCTGATCTGGAACTCCTGGCCTCAAGCATTTCTCCTACCTGGGCATTCCAAAGTGCTTGAATTAAAGGCATGAGCCATTGTGCCAAAACTTAAACAATTGTTTTGTTTTGTTTTTGAGACAGTCTTACTGTGTCACCCTCAGTTGAGTACTAGGACATCACAGCTGACAGCAACCTCAAACTTTTGGGCTCAAGCAATTGTCTTGCCTCAGCCTCCCAAGTAACTGGGACTACAGGCTCCCACTACAACAACTGGCTGTTTTTTGTTGCGGTTGTCATTGTTGGTTAGGTGGCCCATGCCGGGTTCAAACCCACCAACTCAGGTGTATGTGGCTGGCACTACAACCATTATGCTACGGGTGTGGAGCCTGTTTTGTTTTTTTGAGATAGAGTCTCAGTATGTCGCCCTTGGTAGAGTGCAATGGCATCACAGCTCACAGCAACCTCAAACTCTTGCCTCAGCTTCCCAAGTAGCTGGGACTACAGGTGCCTGCCACAATGCCCAACTATAAACAATTGATTTTTGTATACCATGTATTGTGTCTTGCAACCTTCCTGAACTCAGTGATTAGTTCTAATAGTTTTTGAGTGAATATCTTAGGATTTTCTATATATTGTAACATCATGTTATTTACAAATACAGATAGTTTTACTTTTTCTTTTCCAATATAGATGCTTTTTATTTCTTTTTATTGTCTAGTTTCCCTTCAAGAACCTCCAGTATAATGTGTAATAAAAATGGCAAGGATGTATATCTTTGTCTTGCTCCTGATGTTAGGGAGAATGCTTTTAGGCTTTCACCATTAAATATGTTAGCTATGGGATCTTCATAGATAACTCCTTTTCAAGTTTGAGGATGGTCCATTTTATTCTGTTGTAAGTGCTTTTTATCATGAAAGGTTGTTAGGTTTTGTCAACTGATTTTTCTGAGTCTTATTGAGAGGATAGTGCAGCTTTTCTCTATATTCTATTGAATGGTGTATTACATTGATTGATTATTGCTTGTTTAACCAACTTTGCATTTCTGAGATAAATCCTTCTTGGCCTTGGAATGTGATTCCTTATACATTGTTGTATTCAGTTTGCTTTATTTTATTAGAAGTTTTTTTTTTGTGTGTGTATTAAAAGAAAAATTTGTGTCTAACTTTCTTTTCTTATGATGTCTTTTCTGACATCATTGAATGAGCTTGGAGATTTTCCCTTCTCGTTTACTTTTTGAAAAAGTTGTGATGGATTGCTGTTAATTCTTTAAACCCGTGTAGAATTCAGAGTGAAGCCATCTGGTGCCAGTCTTATCTTTGTGGGAAGTTTTTAAAAATACTTCTAAAAATATGGCTCAGCGCCTGTAGCTCAAGTGGCTAAGGTGCCAGCCACATACACCAGAGCTAGTGGGTTGGAATCCAGCCCGGGCTGCCAAACAACAATGATAACTGCAACCAAAAAAAAAAAATAGCTGGACATGTGGTGGGCACCTATAGTCCCAGCTATTTGGGAGGCTGAGGTAAGAGAATTAGTTAAGCCTAGGAGTTGGAAGTTGCTGTGAACTGTGATGCAGTGGCACCCTACCTAGGGCGACAGCTTGAGACTCTGTCTCAGAAAAAAAAAATACAAAAAACTTTAAAAAATATGTATATGTGGCTCGGCACCTGTGGCTCAAGTGGCTAAGACGCCAGCCACGTATACTTGAGCCCGAGGATTCAAATCCAGCCCAGGCCCGCCAAACAACTATGACAGCTGCAACCAAAAAATAAACAAAAAAAGTAGCCGGGCGTTGTGGCAGGCGCCTGTAGTCCCAGCTACTTGGGAGGCTGAGGCAAGAGAATTGCTTGAGCCCAGGAGTTGGAGGTTGCTGTGATCTGTGATGCCATCGCATTCTACCTAAGGCTACAGCTTGAGGCACTGTCTCAAAAAAAAAAAAAAAAAGTATGTGTATTCAGTTGCTTATTATCAGCCTATTCAGATTTTCTGTATCTTATTGAGTCAGTTTTATTAGTTTGTGTCGTTTGGGAATTTGTTCCTCTACCTTCATCTTCATTATCTAAGTGATGGTGTACAGTTTTGTTTCTGTCACTCTTCTCAGTTTTGTTTATTTCTGCATTAAGGTTTATTTTCTTCCTTCTGCTTGCTTTGGGTTTAGTCTGCTATTCTATTTCTAGTTTCTTTCTTTCTTTCTTGTTTTTTTTTTTTTGAGACAAGAGTCTCAAGCTGTCCCCCTGGGTAGAGTGCAGGGCATCACGCTCACAGCAACCTCCAACTCCTGAGCTCAAGCCAGTCTCCTGCCTCAGCCTCCCAAGTAGCTGGGACCACAGGCGCCCGCTACAACGCCCAGCTATTTTTTGGTTGCAGCCGTCATTGTTGTTTGGCAGGCCCAGGCTGGATTCAAACCCGCCACTTTGGGTGTACGTGGCTGGCGCCTTAGCTACTTGAGCCACAGTGCCAAGCCAAAAAGACAGATTCTTACTCTCTTGCCCTGGGTAGAGTGCTGTGGTGTCATAACTCACAGCAACCTCAACTTTGTGGGCCCAAATGAAGTTCTTGCCTCAGCCTCCTTGATAGCTGGGACTATAGGTGTCTCCCATGATGCCTGGCTAGTTTTTGTTTTTCTTTTTTTTGGGGGGGGGGAGACAGTCTCACTTTGTCACCCTTGGTAGAGTGCTGTGGTGTCACAACTCACAGCAACCTCAAAATCTTGGGTTCAAGCAATTCTCTTGCCTTGGCCTCCCATGTAGCTCGGACTGCAGGCGCCCTCCACAACGCTCCGGCTATTTTTAGAGGTGAAGTCTCACTCTGGCTCAGGCTGGTCTTGAACCTGTGACCTCGGGCAATCTACCTACTTTGGCTTCCCAGAATGCTGGAATTACAAGCATGATCTACTGTACCTAGCTGCTAGATCATATTAAGTATTTTAATTAATTCACAGTTTTTATCTTTCTCCTCAAAACTTTTTTTCTTGGCTTGGCGCCTGTGGCTCAAGTGGCTAAGGCGCCAGCCACATATACCTAAGGTGGTGGGTTTGAATCTAGCCCAGGCCTGCCAAACAACAATGATGGCTGCAACTGAAAAAAAAATAGCCAGGCGTTGTGGTGGGCGCCTGTGGTCCCAGCAACTTGGGAGGCGGAGGCAGGAGACTTGCTTGAGCCCAGGAGTTGGAGGTTGCTGTGAGCTATGCCACCGCACTCTACCCAGGGGGACAGGTTGAGGCTCTTTCTCAAAAAAAAAAAAAAAATTTTTTTTTTCTTCATTAAATTTATGTCAGTAAACTTTAGTAACCTTGATCTTCTTTGATTGGCTCTCCCAACTCCCTCTTTCTTTTTTTTTTGTAGTTTTTGACCAGGGCTGGGTTTGAACCTGCCTACCCCTTTGAGTCACAGGTGCTGCCCCCAACTCCCTCTTTTAAATACATTTAACATTGTTTTAGAGGAATTTAGGCTTAGCAAAATCGAGTAGAAAGTACAGTGAATTCCCATATGTTCCCTGCCCCCTCACTTGAACAAACTCCCCCCACTATTGACATCTCATACCACAGTGATACATTTATTATAGATGATGAACCCACACTGGCATGTAGTCAGTACATAGTTTACATTAAGAGTCACATCTAGGCTCGGCGCCTATAGCTCAACTGGCTAAGGCGCCAGCCACGTACACCTAAGGTGGCGGGTTCGAATCCCCAGCCCGGACCTGCCAAACAACAACAGCTGCAACCAAAAAATGGCCAGGCGTTGTGGCGGGCGCCTGTGGTCCCAGCTACTTGGGAGGCGGAGGCAGGAGACTCGCTTGAGCCCAGGAGTTGGAGTTTGCTGTGAGCTGTAATGCCACCGGCACTCTACCCAGGGGGACAGCTTGAGGCTCTGTATAAAAAAAAAAAAAAAAAAAAAAAAAAAAAACAATGTGAGAAAGCGATCACTATCAAATCACAAGAGTAACTGCCTGAGAGGAAAGGAGGGGTTCAGATAGGATAGAATTAATTTACTGGGGGCTACAAAGCAGTGATATTCTAATTCTATTGTTTCTTTTTAATTTATTAATTGGAACTCTTTATTAAAAGATGCTTTCTCATATCCATTATTGGGTTACCCAGTGGTAAGGCTCATATAGACAGGGAAGATTAAGACTGGATGGTAATAACATGAGGCAGCTTCTGGGGCTCAAAACCCTTCTATTTCTTTTTCTGGAGGTGGTTACCAGGGTGTTTGCAGGGTACATGGAGGAAGGAAAAGAGTTCCTTTTATTTCCAGGGGACAGCCAAGTCAATTATTTGTCTGAAATTATTTGTGTGGGTCTGTTTTATAGAAATAAACAAATTAAAATGGAGATTATTTTCTCATGTAGGTGTATTTACCTATAAGCCTACTTAAAGGCATACAAACATATAAAATAACTTCTCAGCCAGGCAGTGTGGCTCACACCTGTAATTCCACCACTCTGGGAGGCCGAGGCTAGAGGATTGCTTGAGATCTGAAGTTTGAGACTACCCTGAGAAAGAGTGAGACCTCTGACTCCACTAAAAATAGAAAAATTAGCCAGGCATTGTGGCAGGTGCCTGTAGTCCCAGGTACTCAGGAGGTCCCAGGTACTAAGGCAGGATGATCACTTGAGCTGAGGAGTCTGAGGTTGCTATGACCTAGGCTGAGCCTATGGCACTCCACCCAGGGCGACAGAGCAAGACTCTGTCTCAAAAAATAAAAATAAAATAAATTAATAAAATTAAACAAAACAAAATACTTCTCAATGGCCTATCCTGGATCAAAAAGGAGGCTTTTGAGGTGCTGGTGATAAGCTGTTCATAGCTCTAGGTGCTGGCTGCATTAGTTCAGTTTGTAAAACATTACTAGGTTGGTCAGGTGCAGTGGCTCGCGCCTATAATCCTAGCACTCTGAAAGGCAGAGGAGGGTGGATCCCTTATGCTCAGGAGTTGGAGACCAACCAGAGCAAGAGCAAAATCTCATCTCTACTAAAAATAGAAAAAACTAGCTGGGCATTGTGGCAGGTACCTGAAGTCCCAGCTACTTTGGAGGCTGAGGCAAGAGGATCACTTGAAACAAAGATCATATGATTCTCTCAACTGATGCAGAAAAAGCTTTTGATAATATCCAGCATTCTTTCATGATCAGAACACTTAAGAAAATAGGCTTAGATGGGTCGTTTGTTTCTTTTTCTTTTTTTAGAGACAGAGTCTCATTCTATCACCCTCAGTAGAGTGCCGTGGCATCACAACTCACAGCAATCTCCAACTCCTGGGCTTAGGCAATTCTCTTGCGTCAGCCTCTTGAGTAGCTGGGACTATAGGTGCCTGCCAGAACGCCCCGCTATTTTTTTGTTGTTGTTGCAGTTTGGCCAGGGCCAGGTTCAGACCAACCACCCTCGGTATATGGAGCCGGCACCCTACCCACTGAACCACAGGCGCCGCCCATAGATGGGTCATTTCTTTAACTGATAGAGGCCATCTACAGCAAACCCATAGCCAATATCATATTGAATGGTGTAAAATTGAAAACATTTCCACTCAGATCTGGAACTAGGCAAGGATGCCCATTGTCTCCACTGCTATTCAACATAGTAATTGAAGTCTTAGCCATCACAATTAGGCAAGAGAAGGCGATCAAGTGTATCCAAATGGGATCAGAGGAGATCAAACTCACACTGTTCACAGATGATATGATCTTATACCTGGAAAACCCCCTGGGACTCAACTACAAAACTCTTAGACGTGATCAAGGAATATAGCTGCGTCTCAGGATACAAAATCAATACTTACAAATCAGTAGCTTTTATATATACCAACAATAGTCAAGCTGAAAATATAGTCAAGGACTCTATTCCTTTTACAGTAATGCCAAAGAAGATGAAATATCTGGGAATTTACCTAACAAAGGACGTGAAAGAGCTCTATAAAGAGAACTATGAAACTCTGAGAAAAGAAAAAGCTGAATATATTAAAAAATAGAAAAACATACCATGCTCATGGCTGGGAAGAACCAACATTGCTAAAATGTCCATACTACCCAAAGCAATTTACAGATTTAATGCAATCTCTATCAAAGCACCATTGTCATACTTTAAAGATTTTAAGAAAATAACACTTCTTTTTATATGGAATCTGAAAAAAACTCAAATAGCCAATACATTACTCAGAAGTAAAAACAAATCATGAGGTATCATGTTACCAGACTTTAGGCTATACTATATAAATCTATAGTGATCAAAAAAGCATGGTACTGGCACAAAAATAGAGAGGTAGATTATGGAACAGAATAGAGAACCAAGAGATGAACCCAGCCACTTTATTGTCATTTGATCTTTGATAAGTCTATCAAAAACATTCATTGGGGGAAAGATTGCCTATTTAATAAATGGTGCTGGGTGAACTGCCTGGAGACCTGTAGAAGACGGAAACCAGATCCTCACCTTTCACCATTAACAGAAATGGATTCTCACTGGATGAAAGATTTAAACTTCAGACATGAAACTATAAAAATACTAGAATGAGTGCAGGGAAAATGCTTAAAGAAAATGGCCTGCGAAAATATTTTATGAAGAGGACCCCCGCCTCTCCCCGCGGGCAACTGAAGCAACACTAAAAAAAAAAAAAAAAAAACCATATATGTATGTGTGTGTGTGTGTGTGTGTATTTGAGAGAAAGTCTCACTATTTCACCCTTGGTAGAGTGCTGTGGCATCACAGCTCATAGCAACCTCATACTCTTGGGCTTATGCGATTCTCTTCACTATGTCGCCCACAGTAGAGAGCTGTGATATCAGCAACCTCAAACTCTTGGGTTTAAGCAATTCTCTAGCCTTAGCCTCCCAAGTAGCTGGGACTACAGACACCCGCCATAACGTTCAGCTATTTTTTGTTGTTTAGCTGGCCTGGACTGGGTTTCAGTGTATGTGACTGGTGCCCTAACCACTGTACTATGGGCACTGAACCAACACCAAAAATATATTACTGGGACCTGATCAAACTAAAAAGCTTCTGCATAGCCAAGATCACAGTAAGTAAAGCAAATAGCCTTCAGAATGCGACAAGATATTTGCAGGTTATAGTTCCAACAAAGGTCTGATAACTAGAATCCACAGAGAACTCAAACTAATCAATAAGAAAAGAACAAATAACCCTATTTCTCTGTGGGCAAGAGACCTGAACAGAAGTATCTCTGAAGAAGACAAGTGTGTGGCCAACAAACACATGGAAAAATACTCATCATCTTTAATCATAAGAGAAATGCAATCAAAACCACTTTGAGATATCATCTAACTCCAATAAGATTAGCCCACATCTAGCCAGGTGTTGTGGCAGGCACCTGTAGTCCCAGCTACTCGGGCAGCTGAGGCAAGAGAATTGCCTAAGCCCAGGAGTTGGAGGTTGCTGTGAGCTGTGACAGTACAGCACTCTACTGAGGGCGATAATGTGAGACTTTGACTCTAAAAAAAAAAAAAAAAAAAGATTAGCCCACATCACAAAATCCCAAAACTACAGATGTAGGTGTGGATGTGGAGAGAAGGGAACTCTTCTACACTGCTGGTGGGCTTGCAAGCTAATATGGCCTTTTTGGAAAGAAGTTTGGAGAATACTCAAGGAACTAAAAGTAAATCTGTCATTCAATCTCGCAATTCTTCTACTAGGTATATACCCAGATGATCAAAAATCATTTTACAACAGGCTCAGTGCACAGTGGTTATGGCATCAGCCACATACATTGAGGGTGGTGGGTTCGAACCTAACCCAGGCCAACTAAACAATGACAACTGCAACCAAAAATAGCCAGGGGCCTGTAGTCCCAGCTACTTGGGAGGCTGAGGCAAGAGAATCACTTTAAGCCCAAGAGTTTGAGGTTGCTGTGAGCTGTGATGCCACAGCACTCTACCAAGGGCAACATAGTGAGACTCTGTCTCAATAACAAAAACAAAAAATCATTTTACAACACAGACATTTGCACCAGAATGTTTATTGTAGCCCAATTCATAATTGCCAAGTCATGGAAGCAGCCCAAGTGCCCATCAACCCATGAATGGATTAACAAATTGTGGTATATGTATACCATGATATACTATACAGCTATAAAAAAGGATGGAAACTTTACATCATTTATGCTTATATGGATGGAACTGAAATACATTCTTTTTTTTTTTTTTTTTGCAGTTTTTGGCAGGGGCCAGGTTTGAACCCACCACCTCCGGTATATGGGGCTGGTGCCCTGCTCCTTGAGCCACAAGCACTGCCCTGAAACATATTCTTTTTAGTAAAGTATTTCAAGAATGGGAAAAAAGTATCCAATGTACTCAATACTATTACGAAACCAATATATAATGACCTACACATTTATACGAATGATAAAACACACAAATGATACTATTATGAAACCAATATATAATGACCTACACATTTATACGAATGATAACTATAGTCCAGAAAGAAGGAGGGAAGAGGGTAGGGGGAAGGAGGGAGGGTACTTGGTGGGACCTCACCTATTGTGCACAATACAATGGTACATTTCAAAACTACTATGAGTAGAGAATAATTGTCTTACAACAACGAATAAGTGAGTGAAGCGATGGTTGTGTTAATCAGTTTGATGCAAGCATTTCACATTGTCTAACAATCAGCACAGAAAAAGAGAATCACTTGAGTCCAAAAGTTTGAGGTTGCTGTAAACTAACACGATGCCATGGCACTAAACCCCAGGGCAACAGAATAAGACTCTGTCTCAAAAAAAAACCAAAAGGGCTCAGCATCTGTGGCTCAAGTGGCTAAGGCGCCAGCCACATACACCTAAGGTGGTGGGTTCGAATCCCCAGCCTGGGCCCGCCAAACAACAATGATGGCTGCAACCAAAAAATGGCTGGGCGTTGTGGCAGGCGCCTGTAGTCCCAGCTATTTGGGAGGCTGAGGCAGGAGACTCACTTGAGCCCAGGAGTTGGAGGTTGCTGTGAGCTGTGATGCCACGGCACTCTACCCAGGGGGATAGCTTACGGCACTCTACCCAGGGGGATAGCTTGAGGCTCCGTCTAAAAAAAAAAAAAAACACCAAAAGTCTTGGCACCTGTGGCTCAAGTGGCTAAGGCACCAGCCACATACACCTAAGGTGGTAGGTTCAAATCCAACCTGGCCCGCCAAATAACAATGACAGCTGCAACCAAAAAAAAATAGCCAGGCATTGTGGCGGGTGCCTGTGGTCCCAGCTACTTGGGAGGCAGAGGCAGGAGACTCGCTTGAGCCCAGGAGTTCAAGGTTGTTGTGAGTTGTGATGTCACGGCACTACCCAGGGGGACAGCTTGAGGTGCTGTTTAAAAAAAAAAAAAAAACCCTCCTCCCCAAAACCATTACTGGGTCGTATACTTATAATATATGTGTCTTTCTGTATGTATAGTCTATTTTAATTTTTTAAAAATTAATGACACACACACAAAAAATAAATAAAAATAGAAGAAAGAAAACAACAAAAAAACCACACACACATACAAAAAAATAAAAAATTAATGGCTCAGTGCCTGTAGCGCAGTGGCTAGGGACCTGGCTACGGCACCAGCCACGTACACCAGGGCTGGTGGGTTCGAACCAGGCCTCAGCCTGCCAAACAACAATGACAACTACAACAAAAAAATAGCCGGGTGCTGTGGCGGGTGCCTGCAGTCCCAGCTATGTGGGATGCCGAGGCAAGAGAATTGCTTAAGCCCGGGAGTTTGAGGTTGCTGTGAGCTGTGACACCATAGCACTCTACTGAGGGTAACATAGTAAGACTCTGTCTCAAAAAAATAAAAAATAAATAAATAATTAAAAGCCTCTACTACCCTTAAGAGTCTACTTTAGGGAAACACCCAATACTTATTTAGGTCGTTTGAATTCAAGAATGCATACCAACATGTAGAACTGGAATGGTAGTCCTTTCCACTCTTTAATTATCTGTGAGATAAAATTGGTCCTGACTCACAGCTTGCTTGTCCCTGACTAGAGGAGGGATGCACCTGTGCAGACTGTGCAACCAGAGCCCTGGCCTGGTAGGGACTTAGCAGCACCCAAACTTTGTCCACCACATACGGCCCAGGAGCAGTCACTGCTGCTGGCTGCTGAGTCTGATCCCAGGGAATGGATCCAAGATGGGAGCTGAAGAAAAGTTCTCTAATGGCACACTCTGAGAAGAACTGGAGAAGAGGAAGGAGAGGTCCGGGAGATGGCAATGTAAATAAAATTGTACCTATCTCATGCCTATCACAATAATGACAGTCTCTAATATTCCTGCAAAGCATAAATCATCCTACTTATTTCTTTTACATAATGGCATTTGCTGTATCTATTATCCTGAATTCCTAATGCCTACGAAGGCTACTGGGAAAGGAAGTGGTAATTCTTACTCCTTGAGAATACTGTATGGTCATCTGAGCTCCTTGGTTAGAAAGTGCTTTGGAAATATCAAATCTTTTGAAACTTCTCTCTTAGTCAAACAAATACCTTATAAGAAAATGATAGATGTCTCTTAGCTATGACAAATTGTCTTTTTTTTTTTTTTGTAATTATGAAGTCTTATTCTACCATAAGCACGATTGTTCTGGAAAACCATTGTATTGAAAGAGAAAATAGTATTGACAACCTAAAGGGAGAAATATATGAAAATGCTCAGAACTTAAGGCACCTCAAAGCTTGCTGCTTTGCAAATGATTTTTTCAGAGGCACCTTTCAAATAATATGAGCTCTTTTCTGTATGAATATTGTTCAATAAAACACCATAACGGGCCAGGTCTGGTGGCTCACTCTTCTAATTCGGGAGTCCAATGTGGGAGGATCACTTAAGGCAGGGAGTTAGAGACCAGCCTGGGCAACATAGTAAGACTCTTGTCTCTGTAAAAACCTTTAAAATAATTAGCCAGGCATGGTAATGCATGCCTGTACTCCTACCTATTTTTTTTACTTAGAGGCAGGGTCTCACACTATTGTCCAGGCTGCAGTGCAACAGCCTGATCACAGATCACTGCAGCCTCAAACTCCTGAGCTAAAGTGATCTTCTCACCTCAGCCCCCTAAGTATCTGGGACTACAAGGACGTACCACCATGTCTAGCTAATTTGTTTATATTTTCTAAGGATGGGGTCTTGCTATGTTGTCCAGGATGCTCTTGAACTCTTGGCTTCAAGTGATCCTCCCATGTCAGCCTCCCAAAGTGCTAGGTTTATAGGCATGAGTCACTTTGCTCAGCCTTAATATTCTTTAAAGAAATGAACTGATAAGACTAGGCATGTTGGCTCGGCGCCTGTGGCTCAAGCGGCTAAGGCGTCAGCCACATACACTTAAGGTGGCAGGTTCGAATCCCCAGCCTGGGCCCACCAAACAACAATGATGGCTGCAACCAAAAAATGGCCAGGCGTTGTGGCAGGCACCTTAGTCCCAGCTACTTGGGAGCCTGAGGCAGGAGACTCGCTTGAGCCCAGGAGTTGGAGGTTGCTGTGAGCATGATGCCATGGCACTCTACCCAGGGGGACAGCTTGAGGCTCTGTCTCAAAAAAAAAAAAAAAAAAAAAAAGACTAGGCACGTTGGCTCACACCTATAATTCTAGCACTCTAGGAGGCCATGGTGGGTGGATTGCTTGAGCTTAGGAGTCCAAGACCAGCCTGAGCAAGAGTGAGACCCTATCTCTAAAACTAGGGTCTTAGTTTTAGAGACTAAAACTATAGTCTCTATAGAGTTGTGGCAGGCACCTATAGTCCCAGCTACTCAGGAGGCTGAGGCCAACCAAGCTTGAGATTGCTGTGAGCTATGAGACCCACAGCACTCTACCTGGGGTGACAAAGTGAGACTCTGTCTCAAAAAAAAAAAGAAAAAAGAGAAATGAATTGCTATTTTGATTGCCTTTTTTCTGGATGAGGTGCTGTCAGCAGCACTCTTGATACTTCCCGTCATAAGGCTTTTCACGTGATGCTGTAATTCCCATGTTTAATCTTATCTCTGTTCCACTTTTCCTTCAGGGCAAGGACTCCCGTCTTGTTGAGTTGTACATGAGCTTGGGACACAAGCACTGCATATGTATTTGCTGAATGAATTAATAAAAAATTAATCCTACTCAATTCTTATCAAAAGCTCCAGTGCTAGTAGAAAAAAATTCCTTTTGGGAAAGAACTGCCTATAAGAAAATATTTTAATAAGTCATGTTGCAATAAAAGAAAGAATCCTTGAAGGCTGAAAAAAGAGCTACTTGTACTGCCTTTATATGAGAAAATGAGAGGGATTTTTTTTTTTTTTTTTTTTTTTTTTGGTCTTACTAGTAGGGAAGATGGGGAATAGGGCTGAGAAGGCAGAAGAGAACAGCCAGTGAGCTGGTCAGAGTTGGCAGAATCATGGAGGGACTGATGATACTCAGAACAGGAACCCCCGGAGTTCAATCTGAAGTGGCCTTGCTGTGATGTAACCCACTCTCTTCCTTCCCACATGTCATCAGTGACTATGAGAATATTAACACCTGCAGAGATCTTGGAGAGGTTTTGGATTTCCTCAGAGGACATATGCTGACCTTCTTTGGATTTCATGGGAAAGGAGTCCCCAGCAGACATCTGTGTTACAGAAACAATGCTTGCAGTAGGTTGCTGGAAGAATATTTTCTCCATTCCAGACCATAGTTGTTTTTTTTTTTCCTTTTTGAGATAAAACCTAGCTCTGTTGCTCTGGCTACATGGCAGTGGCATCATCATGGCTCACAGTAACTCAGACTCCTGGGCTCAGGTGATCGTCCTGCCTCAGACTCGGGAATAATTGGAACTATAGGTTCACACCACCATGCCTGACAAATTTTTCTACCTTTTGTAGAGATGGGTTCTCACTCTTGCTCAGGATGGTCTTGAACTCCTACGCTTGAGTGATGCTCCCACCTCAGCCTCTCAAAGTGCTAGGATTACAGGTTTGAGCCACTTCACCCAGCCCTTAATAACAGTTTTAACTCTGGATCAATCCAGATGCTCAGAAAGCTGCGAGGCAGGACCTCTTTGTTCTTCCCTATTAGTAAAATTATTTTTAGCAAATTAAATGTGCAAGTTAGGCCTACATTAAAGTAAGTCATAAGAAACCAGTCATATGAAGCCCATCACCAATTTTACTGTAGTGGTTTTGTTGGGACTAAATCACATAATGAAGGCCATGTTAGGAATGCTTTGTGTGTCCCATCATTAAAAAAGGCTTTCTGAAAATAAAATTAACACGATGGTGAATCTTATAATTAATTACATCCCCTCCCCTCCTTGCTTGAGTTGCTAACACTCTCAATTGAATTTGGAGCCTCCCCCTAACGAATGTGAAGGACTTGGTGACTCCCAGTTTTATATCATCCCTACCCGTGGCTTCATCTCACTGTCTTAGTTGTATTTTTAGTTTGTACCAATTGGCTCCTTAATTTTTGAAGGAGACTGTGCTACACAGAACTCAAAAGTCTGCTACCAAAAGTTTTCCACACAAGGCAAAGCATAATAAAAAGAAATTAATATAATTTATTTTAGAGATAATGAATTATGTTATCTCTAAGTCCCACCCCAGTGTGTTCATTTGAAAATGTGGAAAGTAGATGATAAATTATCTTCCTCCTGCAGCACGCTGGCAAGCATCCACCCATCTCCTCTTCACTACTCCCTGATAAGGACCTGCTGCCACTTTTAGCGAAATAATTTATGAGTCTATTTTTAGATCAGAATCAAGCTAGTTCACATAGGCGTGCACACACACAGACACACACACACACACTACAAGTTCACTGGGTGATCAGAAATTAGACATGGAATTAGACACGGACCTCCCTTAGCTCTTCTCGGGTATATATCCTTGCTATTTCTTTAGTGCATTTTCCTTATAAATTGTTTATATACACTATAAACACTTCTCCATACATTATTTGTATTACTATGTTTGGTATTTATAAGAAAAAGAATGCTGGCTCGGCGCCTGTGGCTCAACCGGCTAGGGCGCCAGCCACATACACCTGAGGTGGCGGGTTCGAATCCCCAGCCCAGACCCGCCAAACAACAATGACGGCTGCAGCCAAAAAATGGCTGGGCGTTGTGGCGGGCGCCTGTGGTCCCAGCTACTTGGGAGGCGGAGGCAGGAGACTCGCTTGAGCCCAGGAGTTGGAGGTTGCTGTGAGCTGTGATGCCACAGCACTCTACCCAGGGGGACGGCTTGAGGCTCTGTCTCAAAGAAAAAAAAAGAAAAAGAATGCTTTAGAAATTAAATGTGAAAACAACATTGGGGTAAGTATCCCAGCATTACAGTTAGTGCTGCAGTTTCCCTCAGCCACTCACTATTCCCCAGCCCCACTGCTCCTGGAGAATACCACTGTTACCAGCCTGATGCAGAGTCTTCTAGACATTCATGCTTCCTTTTGAAAATATATGCATACATCTGTAGCAACACAATGGTTTTATTATGTGTGTCTGTGTGTTAACTGGAGGGATACATGCTGTGCCATTCACAATTTGCTTTTTGACTTAATATCTTAGAGCACTTTTTCTGCTCCAAGAGCTCTTGTCTATGTTAACCTAGTCAAACAGCATCTTCTGGCCACACACAGCTCTTCTCCCATCTTTATTTTTCAGGCACTTCCCAAGATTAAGGTGTTGGTCACACATCTGATTACACAGGCATGACTATCTCAGAGGGTTGCTGTCTTGGAATAAGGTGTTAATCCAGCATTAGTCATTATGATTAGCCTCAGTTTGAAGTTCATTCATTTAACAATTATGTACTGACAATCCACTAGGCACTGTTCCAGGCAGTATGAATACATCTGTGAGCAAAAAACACAATCTCTACCTCCATAGTACTTACGTTGTCTTGAGGTGAGACAGACAATAAAGTAAGCAAAAGAAATAATATGTTAGTGATAAGTGCTACACAGAAAATTAGGAAGGAAAAAAGAACAGGGATTTCCAAGAGGAGGCCAGGGGTTGTGTGGTTTTTTTCTCTTTTTTTTGGAGACAGTCTCAAGCTGTCACCCTGCGTAGAGCGTGTGGCGTCACAGCTCACAGCAACCTCAAACTCTTGGGCTTAGGCGATTCTCTTGCCTCAGCCTCCCGAGTAGCCAGGACTACAGGCACCTGCCACAATGCCCAGTTATTTGTTGTTGTTGTTGTTGTTGCAGCTGTCAGCCTCAGTGTATATGGCCGGCTACCCTAGCCACTAAGCTATGGGCACAGCCAGGGATTGGGATTTTAAACCCTGTGGTCTATGAAGAAGGTGCCACCTGAGCCAAGTATACCTTGTATTTCTGTGAACAGTGTCTTTTTTTCATTGGGAGAGAATGAGTTCAAGTGAGGTGTTTGCAGCAATTTCTTTTTCGCCTCAGCTCCCCCACAGGTGCTCACCCTGCGTGTTGAGCAGTTTTCTTCTATTAAGTCAGGGTGGGTGGTCACACTTCTGCCACCCAACACACAGCACACCAGATCCCCAGTTAGGTGATTTTCTGGAGCCCTTTTTAGCCACTTGCACTTTCAAAGGGTACAGATTACATCTCTTGACTATTATTTTGAAAAATCCATTTTGGGGTTTTTTTTTTTATTCATTTGTTTTTTTGAGACAATTTCACTCAGTTGCTATGAGTAGAGTGCTGTGATGGCATAGCTGATAGCAACCTCAAACTCTTGAGTTCAGGTGATTCTTCTGCCTTAGCCTCCCAAGTAGCTTAGACTGCAGATACCCACCACAATGCCTGGCTGGTTTTTCTATTTCTAGTAGAGACAAGGTCTCACTCATGCTCAGGCTGGTCTAAAACTCGAGCTCAAGCAATTGAACAGGGATTACAGGTGTGAGCCACTGCAACTGGCCATAAAACAGCATAGTAGAAGAATAATTAATGATATGGGAAAATATTCATTATAAACAAAGGAATACTTGAATGCTTTTCTGACAGATCTAAGAAAAAGAATTAGGAAGGTTAGGGAGATTAGTCTGAAGGGGTTAAAGAAGGAAAGAAAAAACTATATAAAAGAAAAAGAGGGCAGAGCCTGTGGCTCAAGGAGTAGGGTGCCGGCCCCATATACCGGAGGTGGTGGGTTCAAACCTGGCCCTGGCCAAAAACTGCAAGAAAAAAAGAAAAGAAAAAGAAGTAGGAAACTGGGTGATTACCCTAATAATCATTTGATAAAAATTTCCTTAAAACCCAACCCCAGCAAGATTAGCCCACATCACAAAGTCCCAAAACACCAGTTGCTAGCGTGGATGTGGAGAGAAGGGAATAACTTCTGCACTGCTGGTGGGATCCCAAACTAATATAGCCTTTTTGGAGAGAAGTATGGAGAATCCTCAAAGATCTGAAAGTACATCTTCAGATTGACTCTGCAATCCCATTACTAGGTGCCTACCCAGAAGAACAAAAATCATTTTACCACAAAGACATTTGCACTAGAACGCTTATTGCGACTCAATTCATAATTGCCAAGTCATGGAAGCAACCTAAGTACCCATCAATCCATGAATGGATCAACAAACTGTGGTATACATATACTACGGAATATTATTCAGCCATTAAAAAAGCTGGAGACTTTACATCTTTTACGTTTACCTGGATAGAGTTGAAATACATTCTTCTTAGTCAAGTATTGCAAGAATGGAAAAATAAATATCCAATGTACTCCATACTAATATGAAATGAATATATAAACAATTACATGTCCATAAGAACAATAAGACACTATTACAGTCCAGTTCAAGGGTAGAGTGAAGTGGGAGGGGGAAAGTGGGAAGACATGGCAGGAGGGAGGGCAAGCTGTCACCTAATGTGCACATTCTGAGGGTGTGTAACACGGCCCCTGGGTAATGGGCTCTTCTACAAGGGGAACCTACCCTGGAAGTGACAAAAATGTAACCTAAATATTGTACCCACATATTAATTTGAATAAAGCTTAAAAAAATCTAGTCCAAAAAGGTTTATCTAGGTACTCTTTTTCCCAAAAATTATCTCAATAAAAAGAAATTCATTGAATTGATTTGTTCATAGGCCCCCTCCCTTAGAGTGTGAAACAAAACTACGAAAGATGCTTAAAAGCTATGTGATGGAAAAGGTGCTTAAACATCAGTATGATCCTGCTTCTTTGTTTTAAATCTACAAAGAGATTGAGGCTGGACATGGTGGCTCATGTCTGTATCCTAGTACTTTGGGAGGCTGAGGCAGGAAGATCCCTTGAGCCCAGGAGTTTGACCTCACTGTACTCTAGCGAAAAAAACAGAGTAAGACTCTGCCTCAAAAATGAATAAACAAATCTACAAAGAGATTTTGAGAGAGAATATTAAAATTTCAGTACTAGTTAGCTATGGTTTCTTCTATGGTCTATAAATGTTCTAAAAATACGTTTTTATAATTAGGAAAATTCTGATTTTTTTCAAAGTTAAAAGAAATATAATCTTAGACTCTAATTATTATTTTACATTAGTCAAAGACACTAATGGGCACTACATTCCTTATATATTGCTTGATTTCACTTATAAGAAAGGGAATGAGGGCTCCCAGCCAGGCCTTGATGTGGCTAGGAGCTAGCCAGTCACACTAGCCAGGCCCTGGTGTCCCCCTGTTGAGTGTAAATAATCTCACAAAAGTCAACATCAGACAAGGTCATGCCGTGACAACGATGGATCAAGAAAAAGTAATACTCTTTGCTAATCATGTTTGAGCATAGGCAAAAATGTGAACTGTGTTCAAATGGACTGGAAACAAAAATAGGTATTCACCAAATACCAGGGGCATTTAAAAAAATAATTTTCTGAAACTGAACAGTTGCTGCTACCAAGCAATATGTTTGAAGAGAAAATTTGCCAAAATCAATGTATTTCAAAACTTTTTTTTAGAGATAATCTATGTCGCCCTCAATAGCATGCTGTGGCATCACAGCTCAAATCAACCTCGAACTTTTTGGTTTAAGTGATTCTCTTTGCCTCAGCCTCCCAAGTAGCTGGGACTATAGGTGCCTGCCACAACGCCTGGCTATTTTTATGTTGTTGTTGCATTGTCGTTGTTTTAGCTGGCCCAGGCTGGGTTCAAACCCACCAGCCTTGGTGCATGTGGCTGGAGCCCTACTCACTGAGCTACAGATGCCACCTTAAACTTTTTTTTTCCTTTAGACAGAGTCTGACTATGTTACCCTCGGGTTGAGTGCTGTGGTGTCAAAGCTCTCAGCAACCTCAAACTCCTGGGCTTAAAGAGATTCTCTTGCCTCAGCCTCCCAAGTAGCTGGGACTACAGGCACCTGTCACAATGCCTGGCTATTTTGGGGTTGAAGTCATCATTATTGTTTAGCAGGCCCAGGCTGGATTCAAACCTGCCAGCTCTGGTATATGTGACCAGCACCCTAACCACTGAGCTGCAGGCACCAAGTCACTTTTTTTTTTTTTTTTGAGACAAGAGTCTCATTCCTTCGGCCTGTATAGAGTGCCATGGAATAGTTCACAGCAACCTCAAACTCTTGAGCTCAAGAGATCCTCTTGCCTCAGCTTCCCAAGTTGCTGGGACTACAGGCACCCACCATAACACCAGCTAGTTTTTCTATATTTAGTAGAGACAGGTTTCACTCTTGCTCAGGCTGGTCTCAAACTCCTGAGCTGAAGTGATCTACCTGCCTCAGCCTCCCAGAATGCTAAGATTATAGGCGTTAGCCACCTCCCCTGGCCTAATTTCATCACTGCAGAAAGTTCTCTTAAACAACTCTGCTTTATAGAAAATTTGCTTTGCAATGTAAGTAATGATTTGTTAACAGTACATGAAGAGTCTAGGGAAAAAGGACAATAAGAGTTCATTAACATATTCCCAAATGAAGTTCATACCACTCACCAGGAATAGTAGTTTGGCTACTAGGTGTTTCATTTCTAGCCACCTTCTGTCACAATCATACACTGCATTTCATTTCCCTCTGCCTTATTTCTTCTTAACCAAACCACATTTTTATAACTCAACTACTTTCTATACTGCAGCTAACCAGCTAAGGATTTTTTACCAAAAGTAAATGGTATTCGAGTTTGCAAATCAAGTTCTTAAGAGTTTGGTAAATGTTTCCCTGAACCTGACCCCCAGGGAGCAAATGATCACCTTCTCTAAGAACCAGAAGCTTCGCACTATGGTTATAGCAGGGACTACCACCTGCCTACAAGTTTCCTCAGTAACACAATGTTGATTTTATCAAGTTTGCTGCCTTCCTTACAGCTACATTGCAATTACATGCCTCCATGTAGTTTGAAGAGCTCCTTAGAAGGGAGGCACACAACAGAATACACCTCTTTTCCATCATTATATACCATACGGATGGTGGGGGGGGGAAAAAAAGAAGAGCCTGGGTCTCTGATGTCCATGGATCCACCGTAACAGTCTGGATTACACAACCCTGAATTTCCTTTATGTGAAAGAATAAGCCCTCTTACGATTGTAGTCAATCCCTAACTGAAAAATGAAGCGCCCTTCTCAGGGGCTTTTCTCAGATGAAGACTTGTGTGAAGAGGCTAGAAGACATTCTCTTTGAGATGTCTTTAATTGGAAGTGATACCAAGTCATCTGAGTTGTAAAATTGAGGAAAATCTTAGATTTTGTTAGAAATCACTGCTTAAATCATTGTAAGGAATAAAATGTTATCAAAAATATTTAATCCCATAATAAAAGCTACTCAACTTAAAGGCCAAACCCTTAACATTTTGTCAGCGACTTGCAATTAGTGACTAATTTTTCCCTAACAAATTGCGTTCCTGGTGTTCTAAGATATATATGTGTTTTTTTTCTTTTTTGGAGACAGAGTCTCACTATGTTGCCCTCGGGAGAGGGCTGTGGCATCACAGCTCACAGCAACCTCAAACTCTTGGGCTTAAGCAATTCTCATGCCTCAGTCGTCCAAGTAGCTGGGACTATAGGTGCCTACCACAATGCCCGCTACTAATATATTTTCAAAGTCCAGCACAGATATTCTATTTTATTTTATTTTATTATTTCATTATTTTTTCTTACCCAACACTATACTAATGAGGACGCACAGATTTTCTAGGCCACAGTCTAGAGTTTACAAAATTTCCCCAAATTCAAAATCATTTTTCCTAAGATATTATTTTTTAGACTAGTCACAGAATTGTCATGAGCTATCAAATATGATTCTGATATTTCTTGGTCAGAGACAGCTAATAAAAAAGAGAAACCAATGTGAAGGTGAGAAGGAAATCTCGTAAGGACAAAGGTTAAATTCTTGCAGTAACCTACTATCAAATTAGTGTTGTGATTAAACAGAACTTCTCTAATACACCATATATCAACTGAATTTCACCTAATATTTCCAAGTAACATAATTACAGAGTTAAGTGTTTCAGGAATATTTTGAAAAGTAATACTGCTTAAAGAGAATTATGGGTACAAATTCAACCAATATTTACTAATCACCTATTTCTGAATAATTTGAAAATGGTAAAGCAGAGGAAAATAATTAAATTGTGCTTTGCCTTGGATAAGCTTTTTTTTTCTTTTTTAGTCGATGTTGCCCTCAGTAGAATGCCATGGCATCACAGCTCACAGCAACTTCAAACTCTTGCTTGGGCTTAAGCGATACTCTGGTCTCAGCCCCCCAGGTAGCTGGGACTACAGGGGCCCACCACAATGCCCAGTTTTTATTTTGTTGCAGTTCTCATTGTTGTTTAGCTGGCCCCAGCTGGATTCAAACCCGCCAGCCTCAGGGTATGTGGCCAGTGCCCTACCCACTGATTTTTTTTTGAGACTGAGTCTCACTCTGTTACCCTGAATAGAGTGTAATAGTGCCATCATAGTAAGACTAGTACCCTCAAACTCGTGGGCTTGAGAAACCCTCCTGCCCCAGCCTCCCCAGTAGCTAGATTAGAGACATGCACCACTACACCCAGCTAGTTTTTCTATTTTTAGTAGAGATGGGTCTCACTCTTGTTCAGGCTGGTCTCAAACTCCTGAGCTCAAGCAATCCACCTGCCTCGGCCTCCCAGAGTGCTGGATTCTATGTGTGAGCCACCACGCCCAGCCCACTTGATCCCGTTTTTGACAAGTACCCCCAGCAAAAATGAGACATTTTTGCTTCTGCCAAATTACAACAATGTAAAGGGAAGACAGACATATGGTCTGCCTTGTCCATCAATTTCATAATAGCAGAGAACAA
>CAUYTI010060874.1:0-13700 GCA_963575145.1 Galago senegalensis | reverse complement strand
GGTAGAGTGCCGTGGCATTACAGCTCACAGCAACCTCCAACTCCTGGGCTCAAGCGAGTCTCTTGCCTCTGCCTCCCAAGTAGCTGGGACCACAGGCGCCTGCCACAACGCCCGGCTATTTTTTAGTTGCAGCCATCATTGTTGTTGGTGGGTCCGGGCTGGGGATTCGAACCCGCCACCTTAGGTGTACGTGGCTGGCGCCTTAGCTGGTTGAGCTATAGGCGCTGAGCCGGGGGATGCATTTTTGAATAAATATTTCTAATTTCCAAAAAATTGCAGATATAGTTGAAGCTGTTTTGTACCCCCTCTGATCCCATTTTCTTCTCTCTGGTGTTAACTACTTAGCTATAATATTATTCTGAAGTTTATTTGAGACCCATCTATCCCTCTTTTATCCTTTTATTGGGTATGTATATGTTCATAAAACAATAATTACAGTGTAACAACTTCACATAAAAGCATACTGTATTCTTCTGCAACTTGGTTTTTAAATCTGTTATATATATGATTTTATTCCTGTTGATACATGTACACTTTAGTTCATTCATTTTAACTAGATGTATAATACTCTTAAGATTGTCGGTTTATTTTTGCTATGCAGGAACACTTTACAGGATGTTTTTTGTTTTGCTATTATAAACAATGCTTAAGGAAGCATGCATTTGTGTGTATCTGGAATAGTTTTTATCTGATATAAAACATCGTGAAAGGTATATATAAGAACATATGAATTATGTTTGTGTAGCTCATAGTTTAAAAAATAATACCATATAGTGGCTCATACCTGTAATCATCTCACTTTGGGAAGCTGAGGCAAGAGGATCATCAGGTATTCAAGACCAACCTTAGCACTATATTGAGACCCTGTCTCTACAAAAAACAGAAAAAATTATTCAGGTATGGTTGCACATACCTGGGAGGCTGAGGCAGGAGGATTGCTTGAGCCCAGGAGTTTGAGGTTGCTGTGAGCTGTGATCATGCCGTTGGCCTCATACCTAGGCAACAATGGCATTGACCCCATCTCTTAAAAAAAAATTACAATATTTGCAATACATGTAATACCAAGAATTAGATCCAAACTGCATAAAAACTCCTAGGCTCAAGTGATCTTCCTGCTTTAGCCTCCTAAGTATCTGATACTACAGATGTGTGCTGCCATGCCCAGCTAATATTTTAATTTTTGATAAGGCTGGTCTCAAAATCCTGACCTCAAGCTATCCTCCCACCTTGATCTCCCAAAGTGCTGGGGTCATAGGCTTGAGCCACCATGCCTGGCCTAAAAATCTTTGTTACTTTTTGATGACTGAAATTCTTGATTTTAATGAAGCTGAATTTATTAGTCTTTCAAGATTTGTGTTTCTTTAAATAAACGTTGTGTCTTTCCTGGTGGCATTAAGATAAATTTTCTATGTGATTTCTGAAAGTCTTAGTTTACACTCTCACATTTAAGTCTCTAATCCATAGGGAATAACTTTTGTGTAGGGATTCACTTTTATTTTTTTCCATATGATAACTGATAAGTAATTGTTTCCACTTATTTATTGAATAGTCCGTTTCCCCCTTGTGATCTGCAATGCTTGTTTGCTTGAAAATTAGGTTTCCTAGGCCAGGCTCCATGGCTCAGATCTGTAATCCTAGCACTCTGGAGACTGAGGTGGACTGAGCTCAGGAGTTTGAGACCAGCCTGAGCAAGAGCGAGACCCTGTCTTTAAAAATAGCTGGGTGCTGTGGTGGGCACCTATAGTCCTAGCTACTTGGGGAGCTGAGGCAACAGGATTGCTCAAGCTCAAGAGTTTGAGGTTGCTGTGGACTATGATGCCACAGCATTCTCTCCAGTGCAACATAGTGACACACTGTCTCAAAAGTAAAAAAATTGGGGGGGCTCTCTATTCTATCTTTCCTAGTGCTAGTGACTCATTATTTATCTTAATTACTTTAGCTTTATAGTAACTCTTTTTTTTGAGGTGGAGCCTCAAGCTATCCCCCTGGGTAGAGTGCCATGGCATCACGCTCACAGCAACCTCCAACTCCTGGGCTCAAGCGAGTCTCCTGCCTCAGCCTCCCAAGTAGCTGGGACTACAGGTGCCCGCCACAATGCCTGGCCATATTTTGGTTGCAGCCATCATTGTTTGGCGGGCCCAGGCTGGGGATTTGAACCTGCCACCTTAGGTGTATGTGGCTGGCGCCTTAGCCGCTTGAGCCACCAAGCGACTCCAAAGACCTTAACAAGGCCCCTAGGCCACCGCATTCTCCTGTTCCTTCATAAGGGTCTTTTTTCAGTTCCCCTTTGAGAGACAGGGTCATTCCCTCAGCCTGGAAAGCCCTCCACTTTTAGCTAATTCCTACCACACTTCAGATCTCATCCTACAGATCAGATCTCAAATCCCCCAGCCAAAGCCTTTCCTAGTACTCTGAACTTCTTCAAAGCACTCCTCACAGTCTGTAATCAACTATTCATGTGATCACTTGAATAGTGGCTGCCTTCCCCACTAGACTTGGAGTTTCTGGTAGATCAAGGTGTTGGCTTAATGTTTCCCATGGCATCCCCAGCATCTGGCCCAGTCCTTTGTCCAGAGCAGGTGCTCAGTTAGGCTTTGTTGAATCAAAGAACAAAACCCTACTCCAGCTTCCTGTTAATGCCCCATTGCTCTCTCAGCCTCCAGGCTGTCAAAAAGACACACAGCCTTCCCAGCAATGTGAAGGTGCTCCTGTTCAGTGAGAACGCCCAGACTTTGGTATCAGAAGGGGTTGCATTACCTACAAAATTGGGTTCCTTGTGAGTCATATAGGGTGATCTTATTATTTAAATACATTAACTGAGATCACACACAAAAATCCCACAGAAGAGTGCCTGGCACACAACAGACATGTGATACAATTTAAAGTATATATTCTGATCTTTATTCTGGTTTCCTGGCCCTTAGCTCCTAAAACTCTTGGGAATCTCTGAAGAGACAGGTGTCTTTTTGTATGTTAATGAGATGGCTGGTGACAGGGGCTCTCCTGGATGAGTGCTGGTTGCTAGGGGAACCAACCATGTGATCACACGCTCTAGGGAGGAGAGAGGGTCTGAGGTTGAGTTGATCCCCATTGGCCAAGGATTTAATCATGCCAACATAATAAAGCCTCCCTAACAACCCAAAAGGATGGGTTCAGAGAGCTTCCACGTTGCTGAACCCTGCAGGTGCTGAGAGGATGGCAAGCCTGTGGTGGGCGCGGAGGTTCCACGTCCCTTCCCCTGTGCCTTTACCTTATTCCTCCCTCTCACCTGGCTATTCCTAGGTGACAGCCTTTGCAATAAACTGATAAGCTAGTAAGTAAACTGTTTCCCTGAGTTCTGTGAGCCTCACTAGCAAATGATCAAAGCCAAGAGAGGGTCATGAGAACCTGTGATTTGTAGCCAAGTTGGACAGAAGCTGTGGTAACCTGGGGAACTATGACTTCTGATCAGTTTCTGAAGCAGAAACAGTCTTGTGGGGCTGAGACTGAACCTGGGGGGTCTGCACTAACTGCAGGTAGTGTTGGAACTGAATTGAGCCATAGAACGCCCAGCTGGTACTGCAGAGAACTGGAGAGTTGCTTGGTGTGAGAAAGCCCCCACGTGCACATTTTGGTGACCAGAAGTGTTCTAAGACCATAGAAGAGGAAATGGAATCTGTTTTCCCCCCAGAAGGTGCATAACAAATGACAGCCCTTGTCATGATTTGAACCACAGTTTGCCTGGTTTCATAGGCTAAGCTCCTTAGACACTGCCACTACCACAAGATAACCAGAAGCCAACAAACTACAACTAGGGAGGCTGCCCCCTTCCTTTTTGCCATCTTATCCATCAGCACCTTCTATGTGTTTGATACTAGACTTAAAATGAACATGGCAGACAAAACCATTGCTTTTTTGGAGCTAAGGTATTTTTAGATTAAAAAATAAATGTTTTCGTATGTAAAAAATATTCTTAATAACTACACAAAGTAGAATTAAATGTTCTCAAAGCCACTGCTAGGAAATGATCTTTACAAAGATTTAGGAATTAAGACATCTATTTGATGCCATGATATCAAACACTTCTCTTTGGCTAATGTGAAAAATTTTTAACACCTATTCATTATGATTGAAATTCCCAGGCTGACTAGAAATCTTTGAATATAATCTCACCATCTCATCATCATAGGTTTATAGCTCCATTTCTGTTTGCTGTTGCAACTTTTTACTGTATCAAGCAAGAATAACAACAACAATAATTAAAATAATAATCAATAATAGTAGTACTACTTATTGTGCTCCTATAAGATGCCAGATTTTATGCTAGGCCATTTAACCTTCAAAGCAACTCTATGACAGTACTATTATGTCCATTTTTCAGATGAGAAAACTGAGGCTCAAAAAGGTTAGTGATGCAAATGTGAGGTTTGGGTCATCTTTTTTCTACCTATTCTGCTGCTTTTAGGAAATCATGTCAAAGTTTGGATTAAAAGATTAATACCGGCTCGGCGCCTGTGGCTCAAGTGGCTAAGGCGCTAGCCACATACACCTAAGGTGGCAGGTTCGAATCCCCAGCCTGGGCCCGCCAAACAACAATGATGGCTGCAACCAAAAAAAATGGCCAGGCATTGTGGCGGGTGCCTGTAGTCCCAGCTACCTGGGAGGCTGAGGCAGGAGACTTGCTAGAGCCCAGGAGTTGGAGGTTGCTGTGAGCGTGATGCCATGGCACTCTACCCAGGGGGATAGCTTGAGGCTCCGTCTCAAAAAAAAAAAAAAAAAAAAAGTCAGAAAGTGAAGTTAAGAGTGATGGATGGTCAGAGAAGGCTTTTCTGAGGATATAAATGAAGCAGAGATCTTAAAAGCAAACTATGCAAAAGTTCAAGGCAGAGCTTTCCAGGCAAAAGGGGAATCATAAGCTACAAGGGATCCAGGTTGAAGGTCTGACAGGTTTAGAATGGCCAGAGGAAAAAAAAAGAGTGGTATAACTTAAGATTGGAGTGAGAGGCAAGGTTGAGATGATGAACCTCTTAGACTTTGGCAAGTAGTTCAATTTTTTAACAGGAATTTCCGGCAGTTATACAGATAGATGGCTTGAAACAACTTTTTTGAAAAAGTTATTTAAATGCGCCCTGATTTAAAAAAAAAAAAAAAAATATATATATATATATATATATATGCCCCCAATAATAGCTCTGCTATCACATTAGTCCTGATTTGATACCCTCTTTGCAGACATTACAGAGAGAGATGATGCCCTACTGAGAGGGCTATGTAGTGACAGTCAAAGGGGATAATATTTATTAAATGAAGAGTGATAAGGTTTATTCACTAGAAGAGTTAACCATTTTTTTAAATTTTTATTTTTATTTATTTATTGTTCTCAGATAGTGTCTCACTCTGTCACCAACTATACACAGATACAAAGCCTTTTATTACATATACAAATTCATATACGTGTGAGTATAATCTCTTTTTATATATTGCTTATAATTACGGTATTTTTTAAAGGGAAATGTCAAGTATTCTTTATTTGACATTACAGATAAACCACACTAAAATGCCTTTCTTTTTTTTTTTTTTTTTTTTTGAGACAGAGCCTCAAGCTGTCCCCCTGGGCAGAGTGCCGTGGCATTACAGCTCACAGCAACCTCCAACTCCTGGGCTCAAGCGAATCTCTTGCCTCCGCCTCCCAAGTAGCTGGGACCACAGGCGCCCGCCACAGCGCCCCGCCATTTTTTGGTTGCAGCCGTCATTGTTGTTTGGCGGGTCCAGGCTGGGGATTCGAACCCGCCACCCTAGGTGTACGTGGCTGGCGCCTCAGCCGGTTGAGCTATAGGCGCCGAGCCTAAAATGCCTTTCAATAAATAAAAGGCAGCATTTTAGTAGCTCCAGGGAAATTAGATTGGCATAATAAAGATCAAAAGTACAAAGTAAACATTGCTACCTTCTCTCCAGCCCTCACCTTTAACAGGCTCATGAACACCAATTAAAACATCAGTGAGTCTTACTTGGTTCTGACACAGTGAGGGGATTTCCTCAGTATTTAAATATATTCACATAATCAGTTATATAAATCTTAATAAAAAACCAATCTTCAACAGGCTTTGGGATGGCAATTGACTACCTTTGTGAAAAGGTAAACATCACTATTAAATCTGAACATATCTTTAGAAATGGAAAACAGTGATAGCATTTACTGAACTGGAATCACTATCAAAATCCAAAAAACCAATCATATTCATTTAACTACAAGCCAGTCTTAGTTAAATCAGGACTGTCCAACAAAAATATTCTGTCACTCATTTATGATCTGAATTCTGGTAAATAAGACCAATCAAATTATGGTACACATAAAAAAAAGCTGTGTGATATTTCTTTTGTAATAAATAAGACAATAGCCAACTATTACTCATTTGTAGCTTTTTTGAGATAAGCTATAAGTCTGCCCTTTCTCCCTTCTCCTTAATGCCAGTGAAGATCATTTTTGTTCCAGGAATGTACTTCTTGGGATTCTCCAAATATTCCATCAGTGTATCCTCTCCCCAGGTTATGCCTTTGTTCTTATTGGCATCTGTGTAAGACAAGCCAGCAGCCTGACCTGTCTTCCTCCCAAAGAGACCATGGAGATTTGGCCCAGTCTTGTGCTTACCTCCTTTTTCCACAGTATGGCACTGAGCACACTTCTGAACAAAAATCTTCTTGTCTTTCTCAATATCACCCATATTTAATTCACTCTTTGGTTGCTGACAGTACCAAAGTTCCGAGCTGGAAGCTGGACATCTCGCTCCTAATTACATTATCATAGGGTTTCAGATGTTCCAAAATGAGAGCCCAACTTATTTCATTTTGCATTGAGAATTTCTCTACCTGTCTTGTAGTCTTTTGCTTCTCTCTTTCCTCATTCCAAATGGTGCCCTAAGAAAAAAACCCAGCCACAACATAATTAGGGTTCTTAAGAAAGTCCATGGTCTTTTTCAATCTCTTAAGTTTCTATCTACTCAGTTTTCAATAGGTTACACTTGCTCTGGGTGTGTATTAAAAGGTTTATTCATATTAACTGCTGAAAAATGTGCTGTGTGTCTGTATGTAAATTTTTTATATATTTACATGTATGAACGTGTATAATACTAAAATTGTCTCTGCCTAGTGAACTTGCAAAACTGATAATAAACAATTCATAGGGAAAATAAGTGTTTTGATGAAGAACTTCAGTTTTTTTGTTTTTTTGTTTTTTTGTTTTTGAGACAGAGCCTCAAGTTGTCCCCCTGGGTGGAGTGCTGTGGCATCACAGCTCAGCAACCTCCAACTCCTGGGCTCAAGCGAGTCTCCTGCCTCAGCCTCCCAAGTAGCTGGGACCACAGGCGCCTGCCACAGCGCCCAGCTATTTTTTGATTGCACCCATCATTGTTGTTTGGCGGGCCTAGGCTGGATTCGAACCTGCCACCTTAGGTGTATGTGGCTGGTGCTTTAGCCACTTAAGCCACAGGCAGCGAGCCAAGAACTTCAGTTTTTAACAGAAAAAAATGTTGGTAAGAGAAAAGAGCCACTTAGAGTTGTGATGATTGAGAGATTAAGGTATAAATGATTTATTGTTCCTTTTAGTCTGTAGTTTTTGTCAAGTGATATTTTAACATTTTAAAAAAGCTTCAGTATTTCATATGTTAACACTGATAATTTTAATTGAAGTGTCTTGGTTTAATTATTTGGTTTTTCCATAATAATAAGTATAAATAAGATTGAATTTAGCCTGCTAAACCTAATTAGGCTAATACATTGCCTTATTTCATCCCTAAATGATGAAAATAATTTGAAATATCTTTTTTCTTATGTTTCAGGCCTTTTTATGGTTATCATGAGAAGGAAAGACACTTCATGAAGATCTATCTTTACAATCCTGCAATGGTGAAAAGGTACAAAGATAAATGAAACCAATATGAATAACTATCACTTACATATTTTAGTAATAAAAAGAAAAATGTAGAAGAAAGGCCTGTATAGTTTGTAGCATTATTAAAGAAAACTATCATAAAGTACAGATTTATGTGTACAGAGAGAGATTCATGGCTTGGATTCTAGGAAAGATACGTATATATATGTATATGTATTTTGTGTATATATGTATATATATATTTTTTTTTAAATTGAGACAAAGTTTCACTTTGTTACTCTCACTGGTGTCATAGCTCAACAGCAACCTTAAACTCTTGGGCTCAAGTGATCCTCTTGCCTCAGCTTTCCTAGTAGCTGGGACTATAGGTACCCGCCGTAATGCCTGGCTATTTTTGTTGTTGTTATTGTTGTTTAGCAGGCTGGGGCTGGGTTCAAACCCACCAGCCCCAGAGGATGTGACCGGCGTCCTAACCACAGAGCAACGGGCACCCCCTAGGAGGGAAATTTTAAGTGTGGAGGCCCCCAACTGCTTCTCTCCTGTCTTAGATTTAGAGTTTATAGAAATAGGTACAGGAGATGGTGGCTGCTATGCATGTTCTTAGTGCCCCGTTGGCCAGATGAGATGTTAAATACTAAGAGAAACTTGATCTTCAGTTTTACTTGTCTGTTAAGTGATCCTCCTGCTTTAGCCTCCTGAGTAGGTGCGACTACAGGACCTGCTACAATGCCTGGCTAGTTTTTCTGTTTTTAAGTGGGGGGGGGGGTCTCATTCTTGCTTTGGTTGGTCCCGAACTCCTAAGCTGAAGCAGTCTACCCACCTCAGCCTCCCAGAGTGTTACGATTACAGGCATGAGCCACCACAACAACCCTATTCTTCAGTTTTAAAATGAGGAGAAATGTCTGAGAGTGGAACCAGAATGAGAGGGCTTCTGAGATCTCAGAATCCTCTTCGACTCATTACTGGATGTTAGTGAAATTTTATAACCTGGGTTTTTTGTTTGTTTTGGTTGTTTTTTCATTCCTTCAAGCAGTTGCTTTCCCTTTAGTTTATTTTCAGAATTACCCTGGAGCCGAGGTTATTGAAGGTGGGTGGGAAGGACATATATATGGAAGATTTTAATCAAAATTTAAGATTCAAAACAAGGATTGTTATTGTATGTAGTGACAAGCTAGAGTAAAAGTGACCTTGGGGGAATGCCAAGGATTATTTTTCAGGAGGTCCCCTCTACCAGGAATTACTGGGTTCCAGAAAGTAACATTTTGGTAAAACACAAATTGGATGTTTCTCCATATTGAGTTAAGGCATAGTTACCAAGACATAAAGTTTAGTCTGGATTAAACAAGTTAGCACTTCAGCACTTCACTGATTCTCAGCTCTAATCCCATTGGTTATTCCCTTCTAAGAGTAACCAGTGAAAACTAGTTTTCCTATAGCCAGCCTCTGTCAGGACCTTACCCCAAATAACTTCTGTTACATAAGGTCCCAAAACAATATTCCAGAATTGGCACTTATAGAGAGTGATATTTCTTTTAGCAGTTCCCCTCTACTCATACTTCCTCATATTCATAGAATACAAAAGAGCAATCCGTGTGGACTCTTAGCCTCTCTCACATGTACAAATTGGTAAGACATAAACTTCTGTCATTTTTTCTTTTCTCAAGTTGTTCTGGAGTAGGAGCCATGATTAAAAGTTACATAAGTCTTTTCTAAATAACCTTTAAACTATAATTCTACTTAAAGTATAAATATAATCAATTTTTCCTTACACTTGTAGCAACCAGACACTTATTAAGCTATTCTCAATAAGCTTAAATTATAAAGTCAGCTATGACAGTGTCTAAAATCCCTGATTTATTAATGAATTCATTTATTCATTTTAATAAATATTTATGAAGTGCCTACAATATTTGATGCTTTGTGGAAGTTGGAAAGTAGATATGGTGAGCAAAGTTTGATGGTTCTTGCCCTGAGGAAACTTACAGCAAGTAGAAGAGACAGACCATGAACAAGAAACTGAAACATAAAAACAAAAATTGTCATACCTGCTAGGAAGAAAAAGAATGGGAGTTGGAATGAAAAAAATATATATATATTCTCCTTTTTTGTTATTTTTTATTATATGGTTATACATCAATCATTTGCATTATAATATTTAACTACTACTTAGTGTAGTGATTAAGAGCCTAGGCTCTGAAACCAGATTGCCTGTATTCACATCTGGCTCTGCTCCTTTCAGGTAGGTGATTTTAGTCAAGATATTTAATCTCTCTGTGCCTTAGCTTCCTCATCTTTAAATAGGATTGCTGCTTGTACATGTTGTTCTAATGATTAAATGTGTCGATATCTGTAAATCACTTAGAAATAGTGCTTGGCATGTTGTAAGTGCTGTGTTATTACAAGTATTGGCTATAGTATACATATAAAACCTCAAAGTGAAACTTCAGGACCTCCTCTTTACTCTTAACTCTTCCCTAGAGACATCACTTCAAGGGTTTGGTATCTTTTCTTACATTTTTATACATACATAGGTACACATATTCATCCACATATTCTCTTTTTAAAATTTTCATATAAAGTTGGTATTACACTAGGATGTAAGTTCAATAATAGCAAAGATTTTTGATTACTGTGTTCACTGCTTTATTACTAGAGCTTACAATAGTGCCTGGGACATAGTAGTAGTATATAACTATTTTTTTTAATTAATGATTGAACACTATACAGATCATTTGAGGACTGGCCTCTTGATTCCTCTACTTATATCCTGTGATCTTTACTTCCATTCTTATTAAACTACCTACTCAATTGACTACAGCCTAGAACTTGTCCTACCTCAGAGATTTTAAGTGCAAATATCTTGGTTTCTGGCTATAATCTTCTGTCTTTCTTCAAACAATTTTTTGAGGGATAATTTACACAACACAAAATTCACATATTGTTAAGTGTATACAGTTAAAGGATTTTTAGTAACTTTACTGAGTTGTACACATATTGCTATAATTCAGCTTTATAGCCTTTTCATGGCTTCAGTGGCTTCAATAAGATCTTTTATGTCTGGTTTTTATTTTTCTTAAATCTTTTTAACTCTGTCTCTGTTACCCCACTCAACCTGTTTTTAGACTTCAAACTCCTTGGTCCCAGTATTACTGCCTGTTTGGGTTTTTTTGTTTTTGTTTTTTAGTTTCTCTTTCCATTCCTTCTTACATCCTTTTTTTTTTTTTCTTTTAGAGACAGAGTCTCATTTTGTCACCCTCGGTAGAGTGCCATGACATCACAACTTACCACAACCTCTAGCTCTTGGGCTTAGGTGATTCTCTTGCCTCAGCCTCCCAAGTGGCTGGGACTACAGGTGCCTGCTACAATACCCGGCTATTTTTTGTTGTTGTTGTTGAAGTTTGGCAAGGGCTGGGTTGAAACCTGCCACCCTCAGTATATGGGGCCAGCACCCTACTCACTGAGCCACAGGTGCCACCCATTATATCCCATTTTTTATCAGCCCTTCTGTATGCCAGGTAAAACTATCAATTCTGAGTTAATCTATTTATATTTCTTTCTACTGAGCCCTAGTTTATGATTCCTGCAAGGTAAAAACAAACACAGATTAGGGCCACTGTAAATTTATGGTCTTCAACTTTTCCTGGGCACTGCCCTGCCCATCTGACTTCTCCTTTCAGGGATGTCCAGCCTTTTTCCTTTTCTGCCACACAAGAGTTGTCTTGTACTACACATTAAATACACAAACATTAACAAAAGCTGATGAACATGATATCTGATACCACAGATAAGCAAATTAGTCCCCAAATAATCTGCATGCAGCCCATGGGCCATAGGATGGACACCCTTGGATCAGTTAATTATACTTAAATGTTAAGCTCCTACTGAGGTCTTGCCTTCTGACTTTATAGACAAAATGGAACCCATCATCCTAGAACAATTTTTTCAAAGTATGAACTGGGGATTTCTGAAACTCTTTCAGGGTGTCTGTATGGTCAAAATTATCGATATTCTAAGATCTGATTTGCCTTTTTCACCGTGTTCACCAATAGTGGGTTAAATGTAATGACATGAAATCATTGCATTTTCCGCCAATAAGTTTTCACCACTAAAAAAAAAAAAAAAAAGAAGAAGAAGAAGAGACTAGTTTTATTTAAGAGTCCATGAAGACATGGCAAAAAATAAATTTTATTGAATCTTGATTCTTGAGTATATATCTTTGTAATATGTGACAAAATGAAAATAAGCATGAAGCACATCTGTGTGAAGTACTATGATTATCTCAAGGAAAGATCACTTACATAGTTGCTTTTAATTGCAATCTGAACTAGCATCTTTTTCTTTTAAATGGAACACCATTTTTACTTGAATAACTGATAAATTCTATGGACTTATGTATTTGGTAGATACATTCTTGAAAATGAACAAAGTGAGACTGTTGGTTTAAGGAAAACAACTCATAGTATTTTGTTGGTAATGGTAAAATTTGAGCTATCAAGCAAAACTAGATTTTGGAAAACTTTATTTGCTGTGAACTTAAAAACTTTCCAGGACATAAATAGTTTTCTAAGATAGATGATGTCAACGAAGATGATTTTCATATTGTTTAGTGAACATTTAAACTATCTGTATAACTCAGTGGATCTATATTTTCTTTTCTTTTCTTTTTTTTTGGAGACAGAGTCTCACTCTGTTGCCCAGGCTAAAGTGCCATGGTATCAGCCTAGCTCAAAGTAACCTCAAACTCTTGGGCTCAAGCAATCCTTCTGCCTCAGCCTCCCTAGTAGCTGGGACTATAGGTACCTACCACAACACCCAGCAATTTTTTCTATTTTTTAGTAGAGACAGGGATTTCACTCTTGCTTAAGCTGATCTTGAACTTTTGAGCTCAAGCAATCCTCCTGGCCTAGGAGCCCAGAGTGCTAGGATTATAGGTGTGAGCTACAGCACCCAGCCAGAATCTGTATTTTCTTAAATGATCATGCGTGGATAAAAAATATTCAGAGTGCAAGGTAGACCAATAAATTTTAATGTAATAGAATATAAAAAACTTAATTAATTTGCATTAATTAGTTGATGCTAAGAAACCGTATTTTGCTGCTACATTGAAATTCAACAAGTTGTCCTTTAAGAAACTGCTACTTGGCTCAGTGCCTATAGCTCAACCAGCTAAGGCGCCAGCCATGTACACCTAAGGTGGCGGGTTCGAATCCCCAGCCTGGACCCGCCAAACAACAATGACGGCTGCAGCCACAAAATAGTCGGGCGTTGTGGCGGGCGCCTGTGGTCCCAGCCACTTGGGAGGCGGAGGCAAGAGATTCGCTTGAGCCCAGGAGTTGGAGGTTGCTGTGAGCTGTAATGCCAGGGCACTCTACCCAGGGGGACAGCTTGAGGCTCTGTCTCAAAAAAAAAAAAAACAAAAAAAGAAACTACTACTTGTTGAGTTTTAGTGTAGTAACAGAGAATATTGGCATTTGTGTGAAAAGACTTCTAAATTCCTCCTCCTTTTCCCAACTACATATGTAAGACTGGATTTTCTTCATATGCTTCACCTCAAGCAATACATACATGTATACACACACACACACATATATAGAAACAAATAGAGCAGAAGCAAATGTGATAGATATGCAAACATGTGAAACAATGCTCTTTTCTCACTAAGTTGTTTTTACTTTGGAAAATATAGGGTTTTGGGCTCGGCGCCTATAGCTCAACCAGCTAAGGCGCCAGCCACGTACACCTAAGGTGGCGGGTTCGAATCCCCAGCCCGGACCCGCCAAACAACAATGACGGCTGCAACCAAAAAATAGCCAGGCGTTGTGGTGGGCGCCTG
>CAUYTI010060873.1:0-13085 GCA_963575145.1 Galago senegalensis | reverse complement strand
AAGGGTACAAGTGAATCTTTCTAAAAGTAGAATATAAATGTCTTAACACAATAAGAAAATGACATAAAGGCTATGTTAACCAGTTTGATGAAAATATTTCAAATTGTATATGAAAACACCACACTGTACCCCATGATTGCATTAATGCACACAGCTATCATTTAATAAAAATAAATAAATAAATAAAAAGTCATTAGTTCACTACTCCTCTGACTTTGGCACATCTATGAATCACCTGACAGATTCCGATAAGGTGAGTATAGGGTGGATCTGTCATTTTACATCCGTGTGAGAATGCAGAATAACATTGTAAGTGTTCCCTTCTCTCCACATCCACACCAGCATCTGCAGCTTTTAGATTTTGTGATGTGGGCTATTTTCACTGGGGTTAGGTGATATCTCAGGGTGGTATTCATTTGCATTTCTCTTAGTGAAGCATCACAAGAATGGAGAAACAAGAATCCAATGTATTCAGTTCTTATGTGAAGGCAGTAGATGACCTAATACTTTGGAGGGTGGGGGTAGGGAAGGTAGGGAGAGGAGAGGACGGTAGGGTTGGGGGAGTCACAGTGTGGCACCCATCTTGGTGTGGGACACAAGTCTAAGAGGACTCTACCTAACAAATGCAATCAGTGTAACCTGATTCTTTGGACCCTCAATGAATCCCAAACAATAAAATAGAAATAATAAAAACAGCAACATCAGTGAGTTGTTATGAGTGTTCACTCAGCCAGTCCCTTCTGACCCATAAGGGAACCCAGCTCAGGGCCGGCTTGGGGAGCACGTGGATGCAGAAAAACAGATCCACCCCATACTCACCATATCAGAATCTGTCAGGTGATTCATAGATGTGACAAAGTCAGAGGAGAAGTGAACTAATGACTTTGAGGAGTCTAGCACAAAGCCTGCTGTAATTCAAAGGAAGTGATTATCATCATCATCTTCACTGTTTTAGTTTCCAGTCTCTAATGTATATGATATTTCCCACTATATTCTTTTATCAGCTCTGTATTCCCAGGTTCATTAAATGCCTGCTGTTTTGTAGCAGGTATTTATGTAAAATTTGCTTACGCCATTAGGCTCTGCATTAGTGTTCACCTTTTTACTGCCATACTTCATTTTTTATCTATTTTTAGTTTCAGAATATTACAGGAGTACGAATGTTTGGGTTACATGAATTGCTTTTGTACAATCTGAGTCAAAGTTGGGCCCATCTGCTGATAGTGTGCATTGTACCTGTTAGGTGTGAGTTTATCCTTGCCCTTCTCTCCCCTCCTACCTGCTTGCTTTCCATTGAGTTTTACTACCAAATGTGCACGTAGGAGTTGATTGGTTAGTTTCAATTTAATAGTGAATACATGTGATGTTTATTTTTCCCTTATTGGGATATTTCATGTAGAGGAGTGATCTCCAGTTCCATCCAGGTTGTTATAAAAGATAACATTTTTTGTAACACCATTTTTTGTTATGGCTGAGTAGTACTCCATGGTATACATATACCACATTTGATTAATCCACTCATGTATAGATGAGCACTTGGGTTGATTCTATATCATTGCAATTGTGAATTGTGCTGTAGTAAACATTCGAGTATGTGTGTCTTTTCAATAAAATAATTTTTTTCCCTTTGGGCAAATACTCAATAGTGGGATTGTTGGATCAAATGGTATCTCTCTGAGGTATTTCTCTGAGGTATTTCTAAATGAATTTTCATAGAGGTGTACTAGTTTACAGTCCCATAAACAGTATATATGAGTTCCTTTTTCTCATATCCATGCCAAAACCTATTGTTTGGGAATTTTCAATAAAAGACATTCTCACTAGAATTAGGAGAGATTTCCTTGTGGTTTTGATTTGCATTTCCCTGACAATTGGAGACATTGATTAGATATGTTTTTTGGCTATTAGTCTATTTTCTTTTGAAAAGCTTCTGTCCATGTCTTTTGCCCACTTTTTTACAGGGTTGCTTGATTTTTTTCTTTCTGATTTTCTTGAGTTCTTTGTAAAAACTAGTTATCGGTGGTTCACTGGATCAAGCATGCAAATATTTTCTCCCATTCTGTGGGTTGCCTACTTGCTGTATTTCTTGGTTTTTTTTTGGCTGTGCAGAAGCTTTTTAATTTAATCAGGTCCCATTTGTTAATTAGTATGGTTGCTATGATAGCCTTTGGGGTATTCTTTGGATATTCTTTGCCTAGGCCTATGTCAATAAAAATTTTTCAACATTGTGTTCTAGAATTCTTATAGTCTCCTTATAGCCTTAGAGCCTTCTTATATTCTTATAACCTTAAGTTTACATCTGTTATCCATTATTAATTAGTTTTTGTGAGTGGTGAGAGGTGTGGACCCTGTTCCAATCTTCTAAAGTTAATTATACAATTTTCCTAGTACCATTTATCAAATAGAGATTCTTTTCCCTAGTGTATGTTACTGTCTGCTTTGTTATAAATCAGATGTAGTATGAGGATGTCTGAATTTTCTGTTCTAATCCATTGGTCTATGCTTCTGTTTTTGTGCGAGTACCACACTGTTTTGATTTCTATAGCCTTGTAGTATACCTTAAAGTCTGGTAAAGTGACTACCATGTTTCTAAACTGAGAGTGATGTATGGTGAACAACAAGTGATTAAGAAATCTCAACTGAACCAGTAAATCTCACCCTAGATTCCTCTATCCTCATTGACAGAATCCTGATCCAAATTAACACTTTTTAAATTTTTTTACATAGGTTGAATACATTTTCAGTTAGGGGCTCATGCTTTCAGTTTTTGTCTACTTCAATTTTCTCTGTTTATTTCCACTCATGGAGTGATAGGTTATTAGGCATAGTCCTCTTGGTTAGGGGCTAAGCATCATGGCTCCATCAGCACCAACAAGTCTAGGGTTCAGGTACATGGTTGGCATGGTTGTGATGCTAGAAGGGACCAAGCAAATTCTACTCCTTGAATTTCCTTCGGTACCTAAATGGCTAACAATTATGTTACTAACTTTCCATAGGCTGTAGATCAGAGTTCCAGACAGTGGATGACAGTGGGTATATGCATACTGGTCAGAGACTGCTGCCTTTAAGTCAAAGCAAGGAGTGCATCTGAGGAGTGTGCATGATGCTGCCAGTGAGCAGACCTTTCCTGTGGATTCAGGGGACCTAGATAGCTGCCCAGGCTACACCTGCTCCAAATGGTTCTCTAAGCCCTCCAACTGCTCATGCAGACTCTGAACAAGTACGTTAAGAGTGATGACCAAGATATGGTGACCTGCACACTCCCTGTCAACAAGTCTGATCCATCTTACAAGATGATGACTCTATCTCTTCCACCTCCTAGGGTTTTGTGTGGCATATGACAGGGGTGGCTAGCACACACCCAACTGCCAACCAGGGACTCACTGCTGGTGTGCTTACCCTGAGTTCCTGAAACTGGATGTAGTGAAGGGTGACTATCATACAAATGGGATTAAATATTTATCTTCAGATTATGTAGCATTAAAGTGGATTGCATCATGAATCACTGAACCAGACTAAACATCTTAGATGGAGTAAACACTAACAATGGTAAGCGCTAAAATTCTTTTCCATTATGCCCTCCCTCTATTCTATATCCCTTGCCCTAGAACATGGTAAGGTAGGGAACTGATAAAACTGAGTCGATGGGAATTATTTTCTCAAAGTTAGAAGTATCTTACGCTTGCACAGTGCCTGTTGAGGGCCGTCAATAACGTCTATAACAAAATTGTCTTAATAGGCAAGATTAGTTTCTTTTCCCAAATTAACCTAATAACTTCCTGCTGCCTTCTTCTACATTAAATTTTCATAATACATGGCATTCATAGATGTTGTAGGGGAGACTTGAGGATCCTCTCTCTAATACTCACAGGAGGTGATGTGATTCTTTGTGAATTTTGATATACCATTTGGTTCCTACTTCCCCTCCCCCCATAAAAATTGATGAGCTGGTATTGCACATTGATGGCAATCCATTATATTAATAGCTCTTTTATCTGAAACATCTGCACTTATCACTATATATGAACTTCACAGCCTCTCTTTAGGATTTTCAGTTCATTTCCACTTCCTAAAGGGAAATTGGGCCTCGGAAAGTTCTAGAAAGCTATCCCAGCTCGTCAGTACTTGAAGCCAGCTTTTAGCACCTGGAGAAATAATGGTAGGCACATAATGATGAAAAATGAAATGTGACTATGATTGGAATAATGTTTCTGAATGCCATGGTTATACATGATAACTGATCAGACAGAGAACACAGAGGAAGTTTCCAGGGCCTTGGGAGAATGGAGAGCACAGAAGATGGAAGGGAGACTGAATTCTAGGTTCTATCAATGAGAAAAGAGCTTCCTTTCCAGGAGAATCCCTTGACCCACTGGGAGTCAGCCCCACTGGATTTTGTAGGAACCAGGATATAGATATAGAGATAGAGATAGAGATAGAGATATTATTTATATATTTACATATTATTTATTTATAGATATTTATATATTTATGTTATTCCTATATTTATATATTATGTATATATATCATTTGTATACATTTATTTATTAAGTCACTGAGATTTTAAGGTTGTTTATTACAGAAGTTAGCAAACTTATGGCTAATACAGACAGCCAACCAGAAGTAACTACATATATTATTACTCTCACAGAAGAGAATTATAGTTTTCTCCCTTATTCAGATTATTACTTTCTGATGTATTGAAATGGCTTTCCTTCTCTCCTACCATTTATAATGATGCAATGGACTCTGCATGTTATTACACTGAGTCCAAACAATACTTGTAATTTGGTGTGAATTTTTGCTCCCACCCCCCATTCCAAAAAATGCATTTGATAAAAAAGTGTAACAAGGAAGCACTTCTTTTGTTTCTGGGAAAAGCACATATTTTGTTGTAGTAAAACAGGAAGGTGAATCTACGGGTTTTTCAAAATCTGCCAGAATATAAATTGAGCAGGAAGATATGGCACTGGTCCATGGGGTATAAATACCAAAGGCAAGGATTAATTATGTCTGAGAGGTAGTCCTGGAAAGCTGTTAATCCATTGGTTTTCACCTGTTGTCAGAGCAACCACCAGAGCTGAGTGAACTGCCAGAAATCAGAGGAGAGGGAGTCAGGTCATGAGCTCTAACAATTGACAAGTGTAAAACCTCCAAATAGAAATTAAAAAAAAAAACAACATTTGGTATTGAGGCCAGTGAGAGGCTTGAGTGAGGACAGCAGGTCTTGGTGACAGAAGGCAGCTGGCATGTGCCACCTGATGCCAAGCCTGGTCACGTCTCTCTTCTCAGGAGCTGTGCTGAACAAGAACTCTGCTGTAAATGTCATTGTCCCAGCTGCCACGGAGGTTGCATTATGATCTTATGATCATAAAAATTAGCATTTAAGACCTTCATCAAAAGTAAATATGTCTGGACCCTAAAGATTGAATATCTCTTCCTTCAATTACTATTTTTCAAAAAACAAAGGATTTTAGTAGACTAACAACCAAGAATCAATCCCAGGAATAGAGGGCAGATGAAAAGAAAGGACAGGAAAGCAGAGCTCTTCTTATGATGGAAGTGGAGTGATAAAGCAGGCAGTATTGCAAAAACCGATAACACATGGAAACAGGCTATCAGAATCCTCCATCATAGAAGCACGTCAATTGAAATGTATGAACAGAAATGGGAATTACTTCAGCTACATCAAGGAAAGGGCAAAGGTTTTCTCATTGTAGTTGACAAGCAGCAATACCAAAAGAAGTAAGTAAATAAATAAATAATTAAGGCCAAAATAGAATCAAACAAATGTCAACATTTAACAACCTCCTCCGGATATTTAGCTGCATTCTTCTTAGAAAATACCATTAGTTAATGCAGATGAAATGAACATAAGAAGAGGGATCTGACTACTATAAGCATGGGGCGTGGTGGCTCATACCCATAATCCCAACATGCTGGAAGGCCAAGGTGGAAGGATAGCTTAAGACTGGGAATTCAAGACCAGCCGGGACAGCACTGTGAGAACCCCATCCCATCTTTACAAAACATGTAAAAATTAGCTAGCTTTGGTTGTACATACCTGTAGTCCCAACTACTGCTCAGGAGGCTGAAGTGAGACAGTTGTTTGAGCCCAGAAGTTCAAGGGTACAGTGAGCTATGTTCGTACCACTGCACTTCTGCCTGGTAAAAAGAGCAAACTTTGTTTTTTTTTTTTTGTTTGATTGTTTTTAAAAAAAAAGAGAAGAAAGAAATACATGGATGATGAAAAGAACTTTCACAATATAATCTAATATATCTGACAATTATGTTTGTGACTATCACACTACAAAGGTACTAATTATAACATATAAGTATTACATGTAATACCCATAATACACATTATATAATATATATCTATAGATATAATACCTATGAGATAATATAGCATACCTATAGCATATAATATCTATATTTTCTATAATACCTAATATATGTGTATTGTATAAGTTTTACATATCATATAATATCTATATATTATGTTATCTATAATACATATACTACATGTAATTATAACATACATTAATATAATATCATACATGTAACTGTGTGTCTATGTACATATATGTGTGTATATATGTATATCTTTTATATATGTATATGTATACATGCATATAGTCACATGACATATGTATCAATAACATAATATGAGCATATTATTTTATAATTATAAATGTAATAATATGTAACATAATAGCACACATGTTTGCATAAAATATATATGCATTATAGATTTCATATAATGTATTATATAATATGCATTGTATCTGATGTATATTATAAAATACATACTGTAGGCACATATAAATATGTATAGATATATCATATTGCACACGTACAATACACATAATCTTTATGTTATATACATTATTATGGGCTATCTATGTAAAATTTATAATGTTGGTAATATGTATAGAAGGCGTGAGGAATCTGGCTTTAGAGTTAATTCTTTGTCAAGTTTGCACAGCAATCTGTGGAGTTTGGATATTCAGACAAGAGGGTTGGCAGAGGTATTTTCTGATACTCACTTACGAAAACTACTTTGTTAATTGATTTGTTGTTAGAGTAGTGAGATTAATGGTACCTAACACGAATACACATTTTCATTATTATCCTTGCCTAGAATTTTTCAAGCCTCTGAGTAACCGAGAATAAAATAAGCTTCCTTTCCCTTAGGTCAGTGTTTCTAAACTTTGCTGAGCACTAGATCGCCTGTGAACTTGATCACAGATTACCAGCACCAGTCCTATTAACATAACCCCCATGAAAGGGAACTGGAAAGCTGGATATTTAAACAAGCAACCCTGGTGAGTTCTATAATCAGAGATCTTTAAGAAATTCTAATTAAACCCTTGCCTTTCTGAAAACCTAATAATCTTCAAGAATAATGCCAAGATATACATTTTTAATAATCCTAGAATTTGTAGTCTGTAATTACTAAATATTGTAACATTTTCGACTTCATGACAAGAATGAGAAGCGAGGGCCTGTTATAAAATTATAAAATTCAGATATAATTCTGTAAGTTTTCTCTATTAACAGGGTTTTGTGAGGTCCGCTTCAAAAAAATATTCTTATTGGAATCTCTTGACATCTTCACTTTAACTTGAATATCATTTCTTCCTGTGGTATTTTCAAAGGAAACAGAAGCACCCTGAGATCTCACATCAAATTCACTTACGAACAAAGCTTCACCTGTCCTGACTGTTTATTTAACATAAGAGAATTTAAGAATGTGTATCTTTTAATGAAGTAAACTAATTTCTTTCTTTCTTTTTTTTTTTTTTTTTTGAGACAGAGCCTCAAGCTGTCCCCTTGGGTAGAGTGCCATGGCATCACGCTCACAGCAACCTCCAACTCCCGGGCCCAAGCGAGTCTCCTGCCTCCGCCTCCCAAGTAGCTGGGACCACAGGCACCTGCCACAACGCCCGGCTATTTTTTGGTTGCAGCCGTCATTGTTGCTTGGCGGGTCCGGGCTGGGGATTCAAACCCGCCACCTTAGGTGTACGTGGCTGGCACCTTAGCCGGTTGAGCTATAGGCGCCGAGCCAAACTAATTTCTTATTAACTGGAAGGGTTAGGACTATTACTGACCTTAAAAATCATGAGGGCAACATTGCATGTGGCCCCCTGACTCTAAGGTGGCCATGGTCATGCTGGGTCTCTGCTCAGGTTTCTGAATACCCAGGAAATACGGCACTGCTGTCTCTAACAATCTGCCCCTGTCATGTCCTGTAGAATCTGTGTAGCCTTTTCTTCATTGCTATAAGTCTGGGATAAAGCTATATTCACTTGGATTCTTTTTTTGTTTCGTTTTGCTTTTCTTTGTTTTAAGCGCTTTTACGGAGTCCCAATAGAAGAACCACTAAGTACTCATCTATCATCCACAGGTTCTCGGAAACTGTGACTGTTGGCCAAACGATATATAATGAAACCAATTTTACTATAGTCTAATGGACATAAACATGGTTAAGTTGCTATGACCTATTTCCAGTGGTAAAAAAAAAAAAAAATCACTGAATTCTAAATGAAAACCCTAAAAACTTCTAAAATTGAACAGTGAAATCAATGTGAGTTATACATACATTTAAGAAAAATTAATCAAAATTAGTAAGATAATTATTTACCCAAGTTTTGGTGAATTGCTGAGTGATGGCAGTCACAAAGATGGTGGGTTAACTAAAGGAATAAATGTTCACAATGTAAAAATTGCCAGGAGCACCTCGTCTACAATGAAGTTTCGAAATAGTCAGAAATACAGTGAGCTCACGGAGTCTCTTATACTGAGTAGTTCATGGTCATGCAGTTGTGTTATTGTTGTAGACTTAATGAATTTTTATTTGATGATTATATGTATTCATTCATTCATTTTCCAATCCAATTATTCCAGAGAAGGCTTGTGGGTGGCCAGAGCCTCTTCTAGCAACTCAGGGTATCAGGTGGGAACCAGCTCTGGATAGGACACCAGTCCATTGCAGGGCACGCCCAGACACACCCACACTTGCTCACACTGGGACTAGGTGGACACACCCTTGAATCTGACATGCACAGCTTTGGGATGTAGGTGGAAACTTCAGAACCCATGTCCATGGGGAAAAAGTTCAGACTCCACAGACAGTGGTCCCGGCAGAGTAGCACCCTTTAACGTGCATAGAGTGAAGGCTTAACCTACATCTATTTACAAAACTGTCACCACGATCAAGATAACATATTTCCATCCACCCTAAAAGTTTCTTCATGCCCTTTGTCATTTATCCTTCCTTCCACCTCCACTTCCAAGGACCCACTGGTTTGCTTTCTTTCACTATAGATTAGTTTGCTTTTTCTAGTATTAGTCATACATAATTTTTTGCTCCTTTTTTTTTCTTTGTTTTGCCTCTATTGCTCAGGATAGTGATTGTAAGAGTAACCCAGGGTGTCAGATGGCCTGGATCATTATCTGGAACTTCTGTGGGATAATCTACTTCCAAGCTTGTTAGGGTTGGCACCCAGCAGTGGGACAGAGAGTCCCTGTTCACCAGTCAGGCATTGTTCTCCAGTTCTAAATAAAGGCCACTGATATTCCCGGCCTTACAGCCCCTTCCACCAGACTCAGAGCCAGCAGAGGAATAACAAGTTGAGTCTCTCCGACCTCCTGGTCTGCCCTGCTTGCTCTCCCTATGTATTTTCCTCCCTCCCTCCTCCCCGCCGCTTGTTTCCCTCTCTCTCTTTCTTTCTCCTTCCTTCCCTCCCTCTTTCCCTCCTTTCCTTCCTTCCTCCTTTCCTTCCTTCCTTCCTTCCTTCCTTCCTTCCTTCCTTCCTTCCTTCCTTCCTTCCTTCCTTCCTTTTCTGAGACAAAGTCTCACTCTGTCACCCTGGGTAGAGTGCCACAGTGTCATAGCTCATAGCAACCCCAAACTCTTGCGCCCAAATGAGTGATCCTCTTGCCACAGCCTTCCAACTAGCTGGGACTGCAGATGCCCACCACAATGCCCAGCTATTTAGAGACAGGGTCTCACTCTTGCTGAGGCTAGTCTTAAACTTCTGAACTCAAGCAATCCACCTGCCTCAGCCTCCCAAGGAACTAAGACTACAGGCATGTGCCACCATGCTTAGCTTCCCTCTAAATTTCCCTTCTGCTTATAGCCAGAGAAAGTTTTTCCTTTTTAAAGACTGTGTTTAAACTGCATTCACCCAGCTAATCCAAGATAGTCTGCTTTTCTTAAAGTCTGGCACCATCGTGTTAAATCCATTTTTTGTCTGCAATGAAATATTTACAAATTCCAGGGATTAGGGAGTAAACACTTTGGGGAAGCCATGATGCTGCCTGTCACACCTTCCTTCACAGTTCACTTCGATCACAATCAGACTCTCATCTCCTTTGGACTGGATTTACCTTGGTCTACAATCTCTCTCCCCTGGTTTTCACGGTCATTTATTATCAATGTGCCCCCCCCAACTTAAAATGTTCCCTGAATGATTTCTAAACCACCATACTTTAAATGAATCTGGTTGCTGCCTGAGTAAATGGCTTCTTCCTTTATGCCTTTGAAGGGAGTGTATTTTTCCCATTCTGAGGTTCTCTGACTAAAAGATAATGTTAGACTACCTAGCTGTAGACTGCCAATTACAAACCATTTCTCCTCTTTTCTCAGTGAAACGTCTCAAGACATTGGAAGCCCACGATAAGGGATTATGTATCCATTATCCCTGCATTCGTAGATCATCTACCATTATCTCAATCACCTTTCTCTCATTGAGAATATCAGTGCCTGCATCACTACCTTTTTCTTCACTATTATTTGTAACACAAAAAGTGCATAGCCACATAATCCATCCAACATGCTGCACTTTCAGTCCCTGGAACTCCTTTCTTTGCATGATCTTGGCACCCACCCTGACTCACCTACTTGATTTCAAGGACATACTGTATGCCTTTTAATTAGCAATGACTGCACTACATGCAAAATTGCAATGTCCAGCTTCGCTGTCTTGACTACCCAATTATACATCTCCACTTTACTCCTTGTATTATCCTAGTCCATCAGCACATTGACTCCTCAATGGGATGTGCAAGACCTGAGCCCGCCTTTTTCTAACTCATTAGCACACTCTTCATTTTACCCTTTCACTTAGAGTTCATGTCCCATCATCCTTCCACATACCCTCAACTTCCTAACTCTCTCTCCCTCCGATTTGTCCAACTGGCAAAACCCTAGCCATGATTAAATCTATTCTCACCCAATACTTTAAGCAGATGAAATTTTTGAAAGAAACACTAATGTTTACTGCTGTACTCATTTTCATCAAAATTGGAGAAACCGTAGTGATCCCAAGCAGTTACTTATATTTTCTTACTAAGTTCATTTTCTCAATCTTTGAAGTGACTGCATCTCATCTCTCCCTAAAACTGAGCAAACTTTTTTCTTCATCAATCTGAATACCCCAAATGATTTTTGTCTTACTGAGATTATAAAAGAACCTAGAGGGAAAACTTCCATATATGCCTACTAAGAAATCTACCAAAACATATGCTTTTGCAATAAAATTTTGTTTTCCTTCTTTTAAAATGGATAAACTATCCTTGCTTTTATCCAAGACTAACATCTTCTCCTTCACTGAATCTACTCTTACTTTGCTAAGGCCCTTTTTTCAGAAATTATTTTCTTTTTCTTATTCATTATAAATTTTTTCTTTCCTTCTCCAATGGGTAATTCCTGTCATTGCATCAACATGTTACTGACATGTTTTGACTTAAGTGTTTCTCTTTAACACATATTTCACAGTCCCATTTTACCACTACTCTTTATAGCAGAACTTCTCAAAAGAGTTATTTGTGTTTGCTGTGTCTGATTATTTTTGTTCTCTCATTATGATGTGAAAAGCTGACTTTTGACTCCAATTCTACCAAAACTGCCCTCCATGAAATTATAAATTACAAACACATTGAAAATTTTATAATTTTACTATCTTGATTACTCTCAATGCCATTTCACGTAGTGGTTTGTACTTCCTGAAAGTCTTCCATGCCTTGGCTTCTAATATACTGTCTTGTTTCTGCTAATTCACCAGCACCTCATTCTTGGTTTTATTTGACAAACCTCCCCTTCATATCAACCCCTAAAGTTGATCTCTCAGATCTCTCTTACTCAGTTCCTAAGTGGTCTTATTCCTGAGTATCATCTCTCGTCAAAAGTGTACTTCTCCAGTTCTCTATACTTCCATGAACTCCATGTATTTTTGTACAACTAATTGGTCAACAATTTTACTCCGAGGTCAAATAAACAACTGAAATATTTCAGGTCCAGAAATGAACTCTTGACTCCCCTGACATGCGCACACTTCTTCCTCCTGTGTCTTCATAACAATAAATATTACTCTTCTTCTTTGGATGTTCAGACCACAAGGCCATGAATTTTGTCTTTCTGAGAGCCCCTGTAGTGCTTGCTCTGAACTCTTCTTTTTTGTTTTTTTGAGGCAGAGCCTCAAGCTATCCCCCTGGGTAGAGTGCCATGGCATCATGCTCACAGCAACCTCCAACTCCTGGGCTCAAGCGAGTCTACTGCCTCAGCCTCCCAAGTAGCTTGGGACTACAGGCACCCACCACAACGCCTGGCCATTTTTTTTTTTTTTTTTTTTTTGGTTGCAGCCATCATTGTTGTTTGGCGGGCCTGGGCTGGGGATTCGAACCCGCCACCTTAGCTGTATGTGGCTGGCGCCTCACCCGCTTGAGCCACAGGCGCCGAGCCTGAACTCTTCTGATATTCTTTGTTGTTCAGGTTCTTAAAAATACACACCAATCGAAGCTCAATCTCATCTAATTTCTCTTCTTATAAATATCCCCTTTAAGTCCCAGCTATTACCATTTATTCTCTGTTAAAATTCTGAAGTTATTTTTTGGCTTCCAAAGATAATAATTTTCTTTCTCTGAGCTTCTCTGAAGTTTTTTTTTTTTTTTGAGACAGAGCCTCAAGCTGTCCCCCTGGGTAGAGTGCTGTGGCATTACAGCTCACAGCAACCTCCAACTCCTGGGCTCAAGCCAGTCTCCTGCCTCTGCCTCCCAAGTAGCTGGGACCACAGGCACCC
>CAUYTI010060872.1:0-21402 GCA_963575145.1 Galago senegalensis | reverse complement strand
GTGGCAGGTTCGAATCCCCAGCCCAGACCCGCCAGACAACAATGACGGCTGCAACCAAAAACAGCTGGGCGTTGTGGCGGGCGCCTGTGGTCCCAGCTACTTGGGAGGCAGAGGCAAGAGACTCTCTTGAGCCCAGGAGTTGGAGGTTGCTGTGAGCTGTAATGCCACGGCACTCTACCCAGGAGGACAGCTTGAGGCTCTGTCTCAAAACAAAAAAAAAAAAGAAAGAAAGAAAAGGAATCCTCTAATGATTTCCCCCCAAACAAAAGTCAGAGATGATAAGACTCTGCCTTCACGGGTGTCCAGAGTGATTATCCATTTACCTTCCATCCCTTTGGTAAGACCAATTCCATAGCAAAGGAAAATACTTGAAAATTCTTTAAAAATACTTCTTGTGGTTTAAAAGTAAACATTATGTGGTCAAAGGTACAGCGTAATGCATCCAAGATATTGTCAGACAGATTTGCAAGAAGGACAAGAGAATAGATCAGACGGGGTCTTAGCTGAGGCTGAGGTGGCAAACTGAGCCACCCCTGTGGCTCAGTGAATAGGGCTTTGGCCCCATATACCAAGGGTGGTAGGTTCAAACCCCGCCCTGGCCAAACTGCAACAACAGCAACAACAACAAATAGTCAGGTGTTGTGGCGGGCACCTGCAGTCCCAGCTACTCAGGAGGCTGAGGCAAGAGAATCACCTAAGCCCAAGAGCTGGAGGTTGCTGTGAGCTGTGAGCTGTGATGCCACCGCACTCTACCAAGGGTGACAGAATGAAACTCTGTTTCATAAAAAAAGAAAAGAAAAGAAAAGAAAGACAGAGTAGAAATGACAAAAGGGGCTTGGTGCCTGTGGCTCAAGCAGCTAAGGCGCCAGCCACATACACCTAAGGTGGCAGGTTCGAATCCCCAGCCCAGGCCCACCAAACAGCAATGATGGCTGCAGCCAAAAAATGGCCGGGCATTGTGGCGGGCGCCTGTAGTCCCAGCTACTTGGGAGGCTGAGGCAGGAGACTCGCTTGAGCCCAGGAGTTGGAGGTTGCTGTGAGCTGTGATGCCATGGCACTCTACTCAGGGGGATAGCTTGAGGCTCTGTCTAAAAAAACAAAAAGAAAGAAAGAAAGAAATGACAGAAGGGAATGAAAAAAGGTGGCAGGGAATATAAATATACTGCCTTAAAAGGAAGAGCTGTGTGATCCCCAAGATCAAGCTGGGAAATGGTTCATCTCTACATAAAGCCAATTTAATATCAACATTTAATATCAACCATTGAAACCAGATATCCTACTTCACAGTCTTTAAAATTGGCAACTCAACTTCTGGTACATATTAACTAGTAACTTTTCTGGTTTGAACTTTGCCACTTTTTTTTTCAAGGCCTAAAGACTAAAACTGCTTCCATAAAACCTTTTCTTGCTTGGAAACTATAATCCCACCATTCATCCTCTGCTCAAGCCCCCACCCTTTGAGCTCCAAAACACACCAAGTCCTGCAGTTTTTATCTTCTAAACACCAAATTTCATCCAACATCAGAGGCCATTGATTATTGGACACATCATTGTCTTATATACCTCTAAGAAAGAAACAATATTGCTAAATCTAAGCCTTATTCCAATTTCAGAGATGAAAATGTCAAACATGGGCAGCGCCTGTGGCTCAGTGAGTAGGGCGCCAGCCCCATATACTGAGGGTGGCAAGTTCGAACCCAGCCCCAGACAAGCTGCAACAAAAAAATAATAGTTGGGTCTTGTGGCAGGCGCCTGTAGTCCCAGCTACTTGGGAGGCTGAGGCAAGAGAATCGCCTAAGCCCAAGAGCTGGAGGTGGCTGTGAGCTGTGATGCCACAGCACTCTACCAAGGGCAACAAAGTGAAGACTCTATCTCTTAAAAAAAAAAAGAAAAAGAAAAGAAAAGAAAATATCAAACATATCTGTATTTCAGAATTGATGTCTAATAATACGGTATATCTTGAATCTGAATGTCACAACCCAGTCTTCTCTGCTCTTGACCCTTTTGGTCCCCTTCTCTACTCCACTGCCAAAGTGACAATTTTTACAACACAAATCTGATCATACAGTACAAATCTGATCTAAGTCTTCAGTCGTTCCCAGTCACTTTGGCATGGCCACTGTCCCCTGAGAACAAGTGTGTTCCTTACTATAGGCCCCCACGGCACTCTGCACTTGACATGCACAGCACTTCACACATCTTGACATGCCTAATTACGTGCCTTTCCCACTTGAAGTTCTATGACAATTTGGATTAATGTTCATTATAACTGATTCTCCGGGCTGGGCACAGTGGCTCACACCTGTAATCCTAGCATCCTGGAAGGCTGAAGCAGGTGAATTACCTGAGCTCAGGAGTTCAAGACCAGCCTAAGCAAGAGTGAGACCCATCTCTAAAAGTAGCCAGGAGTTGTGGTAAGTGCCTGTAGTCCCAGCTACTCGGGAATCTGAGGTAAGAGGCTCACTTGAGCCCAAGAGTTTGAGGTTGCTGTGAGCTATAATGGCCACAGCACTCCACCGAGGGCAACAAAGTGAGACTCTGTCTCAAAGAAAAAAAAAAGAACTGACTGTCCAGTGTCTAGCATGATATTTGGCACATGTGCTTATAAGGTACACCGTAATATTTATTAACTGGTAAAAAAAACATCTTTTTTAAATTAAATGATAACTGTGTACATTAATGCAATCATGGGGTACAGTGTGGTGTTTTCATATACAATTTGAAATATTTTCATCAAACTGGTTGACATAGAAAAAAAAATCTTGAGTGATGACTAACATAATTCCACAAACCTTGATAGAAACTGGGTTTTGCTATAAAATAGTAGGTGTTCTATAGCAAGCAGCTCTCAAAATGTAGTCCTAGGAATATAATGTGTTGATTGACCTGGACCTAAATCCTCTACTCCAGCCTTGGAGATTGGCATCTGACTCACCTGAATCGCCTGAGTTAAGAATGGGAGGAGGCTAGCATGGTAGCTCATGCCTGTAATACCTGCAATACCAGCACTTTGAGAGGATGAGGTGAGAGAATTACTTGAGGCCAGGAGTTTGAGATCAACCACAGCCACACAGCAAGACTCCCCATCTTTATAAATAATAATAATTTTTTTTTGAGACAGAGTCTCACTATGTCACCCTCGGTAGAATGCCCTGTTGTCATAGCTCACAGCAACCTCAAACTCCTGGGCTTAAGTGATTCTCTTGCCTCAGCCTCCCAAGTAGCTGGGACTACAGTCACCTACTACAACGCCTGTCTATTTTTTGGTTGTAGTTGTCATTGTTGTTTGGCAGGCCTGGCTGTGTTTGAACCTGCCAGCTCTGGTGCATGTGCCCAGCGCCCTAGCTGCTGAGCTATAGGCACTAAGCCAAATAATAATAATTTTTAAAAGTAGCCAGGGGTAGTGGTGCATATGTAGTCCTAGCTACCTGAGAGGCTGAGGAGAGAAGATCCCTTGAGCCCAGGAGTTTGAGGTTGCAGTTAGCTATGATCGTGTCACTACACTCCAGCTGGGCAACAGAACAAGATCCTATCTCTAAAAAAAGAATGAGAGAGTTGTCATTCCCAAGAGAGAAGCACTGCTGAACAGGAAAATCAAAAGATAATCAGCTATTAAATAAACATATTATTTTCTCACTAATGTAGAAAATAAATTTTAGGCTAGGTGCAACGGCTCATGCTTATAATCCTAGCCCTTTGAGAGGCCAAGGTGGGAGGATTGCTTGAGGCTAGGACCAGCCTGAGCAAGAGTGACACCCCATCTCTACAAAAAATAGAGGGAAAAGAGTGGCTGGGCCCAGCAGTGTGAGCCTGTAGTCCCAGTTACGCAGGAGGCTGAGGCCAGAGGATTGCTTGAACCCAGTAATTTGAAGTTGCAGGGGGCTATGATGACGCAGCTGCACTCTAGCCTGGGTGACAGAGCTAGACCCTGAAAGAAAGGAAAGAAAGGAAGGAAAGGAAAGGAAGGGAAGGGAGAGAGAGAGAGAAAGAGAGAGAGAGCAAGAGAGAGAGAGAACAAGAAAAGAGAAGAAAAGAAATTCTCTGTTTACCAGAGACATCACTATCTATATGTTACATAATTAGGTGTGGCAATCTTTTTAACATAACTGGTGTGCCAAGTGACTACTCAATACTGCTCTATATCACCATTGGTTTCGTAGATCACAGATGATGCACAGGCAAAACTTCATACAGATTTTTACACATTTTGAAGCCCTAATCTAAGACCTTCACTAAAAATGAAAGATGTCCTTAATTCCCACATAAGGATCAAAAGAACTGAGTGACCAAGAATGCAAACACAAGGCCTGGTGCGGTGACCCACTCCTATAATCCTAGCACTCTGGGAAGCTGAGGTAGGTGGATTGCTTGAGCTCATAGGTTCGAGACCAGCCTGAGGAAGTGCAAGACCCTGACCCTAAAAAAAAAAAAAAAAAAATAGCTGGTCGTTGTGGTGGGCACCTGTAGTCCCAGCTACTTGGGAGGCTGAAGCAAGAGAATCCCTGGAGCCCGAGAGTTTGAGGTTGCTGCAAGCTATGATGCTATTGCATTCTACCAGGGGTGACAACATGAGACTCTGTCTCAAAGAAATAAAAGAAAAAGAATGCAGATTCAGATTCAGAGGCAAAGTACCCAGATTTAGATACTAACTCTAGTTCCACACACCCTAAGAAAAGAGCCTCAATTACAATGACAAGTGAAAAAAGAAAGCAGTGTATTGAATAACAACTATGATGTTTTGACGTGTTTGTCAAAGGAGAGAAAATAAGAATGGATGCTTGTACAATTTTATAACATGTACAACGAAACTCTGAAAATAGCAATGATGGTTACGGTGTATGTTTCACAAGTACGTGAATAGCTGCCAAGGTTGGAGAGAGAATTCTTCACTTTAATTTAACTGAATTTTTTTATTTGGATTTTGAATCTCATGAATTTATAACTTATTCAAAAGATGAAATAAATTATTTTAAAAGGAAGATAGGTAAATAGATACTTTGTAAATATATAAACTTACTAACAATATAACTGAGGGAGTTACTGAGCTATTTCAAGTGTCAATTATAGCTGCCTCAGAGGGATGAGGTACAGATTACATAAGCATTAGCAAGGTGCTGGGCACATAGTCAACATTCCAGAAATGTCAGGTGTTGGGCCAGGCGCAGTGGCTCATGCCTGTAATCCCAGCATTCTGGGAGGCCGAGGCAGGCAGATTGCCTGAACTCACGAGTTCAAGACCAGCCTGAACTGGAGCAAGACCCCCCATCTCTAAAATTATCAGGGCATTATGGCAAGCGCCTGTAGTACTAGCTACTCGGGAGGCTGAGGCAAGAGAATCGCTTGAGCCCAGGAGAATGATGAGGTTGCTATGAACTATGACGCCACAGCACTCTATCAGGGGCAACAAAATGAGACTCTGTCTCAAATACATAAATGTCAGGTGTTATGCCACTAATGATTATGATGGCAACAAAGCAACAATAATGCTAGAAATAAGACGCCATATCTATTTAAGAGAATTAGCAAGGACACCTTGATGGAATGTTAGAGAGCCTCCTCCGAGCTCCCTTTTCTACTAGGCCTCAGCTTTGGGATCTGTCTTCCACCTGCCTAGTGTGTAAGAATCCTGCTAAATCAGTTTGGTAAGGATCCTCCTGCCCTTGATATCTGATCGCCCCAGGATGCCTTCAGCAAGAGTCCTGTTATGTCAGTTTAGCACGAGTCCCCCATTGCCCTTGGTATCTCCTCTTAGTAATTTTCCATCCACTGACCTCCTGGACCTGCTCCTTGACCATACACCTCCAGCTATCTTGCCTGTAATCCGAGTTGAGCATGACTTCTCTTTTGTGATAAGTCTTGGCACTTACAACAACAGCCCTGATAAAGTCTTCCTTACTGTGTCAGTAAGTGTCAGAATAGTTTTTTCTTTAACAGGATTAACTTTTAAATATACTTTGTGATAGAGCTCTAGACAGTTTGTATTCACGCAAGTGTCTGGGCGATCTCTCATGATGATTACCGACCATGAGGATTCCAAAAGCCCAGGACAGGGAAAGAGTTCTATAACCACTTTAAAAGGCTGATGATTAATAATTGACATTGACAACAAATGCTGTCCACTAAGGATGTTTTCTCTTCATGTATAAGATAAAAATGTATTTTCTCTAACTACAATAGAAGAACCATATTTGATGTGTCCTTTAAGGTCTATTCGAAACCATAAAGGAAACATAAAATATAACCTACAGCAAAGAAACTACTTTTCCCATTTGTCAAGTCAAATTTTATCTGGCCATTTGTAATAGACCAGGTGCTGTCCAGGTCAACATTCCCAGGGCACACAGAGGAGCCATTTCCCAGCTGACCAGGGTGTTCCTGGCTGATTATATATTTGGAATTTGCCTTGAATTTTCCCACAGACAATCTTAAGACATGGTCTTATTAGTTCATACCAATTGTACTGTGAATTAATTGGCTTTATGTGATGTGAAACACTGTGGATTAAGTAGGCTTTATGAATTCACTTTAGAAGCCAGGGACATTTTCTAAAATGGTTTCTATGAGAAAATCAGTTTCAGGGAAGCCCCTCAAAGCAATGAAAATGTAAGTCTCTATTCTCTGCCCCCCCCACCCATCCTCTGCCTGTCCTGCCCCAGCATTGAAAGGAAGCCCAAGGCCACATGTGGGCACTTCATTCCATGTCCTACCATGCCCCTCAGTGTCACCCGGAAGTGTGCCCCTTGTCCCCCGAGTCCAGGTGACCACAATCTCCTTATTTTTCACCTCTTGAACTTTACCAAAAACACTAATGAAACTGTTCCTCACCCTCCTGAGACCCTAGGAGACCTGCCCCTCTCCATGGCCTCCTGTCCTCTGGAGGCCCCTCTCCTGTCCTTCCCTTTGGCCTTCTCTTATCATTCACTCCTTCAGCCTCCTCTGAGCCCCATCTTTGCTCCCCCTCCTTAGGTTTCCAGGGGTATCCAACCTTTCTTCTTTCTCTGCTGCACATTGGAAGAAGAAGGGTTCTCTTGAGCCACATAGCAAATACACAAACACTAATGAAAGCTGGTTAGTAAAAAAAAAAAAACAAAAAAAAAAAAAAAAACTCTGTGCATACTTTTTGTGATATCCAACATCACAGATAAACAAAAAAAAGTGCTCACAAAATCAGTGTGCGGCCCGGGTGGCAGATTGGACACCTCTGCCACCATTTCCAAAAGGAAGATGTTCCCGAGCCCTCCTTCTGCTGTTCATCTGCGCAGTTTTGCTCAGGTTCTCATTCCCTCTCCCAAGCCCCCCTCCAATCTACACTTTGAGGGAGTCTACTGCTCTAAAGCCCATCCCAGATTCCACCACCCTCAGACACCTCCTAGAAAGTCTGCCTGGCTGGCTCCTTATTTGTTCTCCCCTCACTCTACCTTGAATTACTAAAACTTATTTTCTGTCTTGCTTTCTTTCCTTCTGGAGTTCTGTAAGGGAGGGTACAGCTTCTTTATGGTATCTGGACCCCTGTCCCACCCCTAATATACACACACACACACACATATGCACGGACACGCCACACACATTGGTGGCTCACAGCAGACACTAAATGGTGATTGAACAGAAGTCAGTGGTCCTGTGTCTCCCTGAGTCAAAAAAGAGGCAGAAGGGCATAATAGGACAATATCTGTGGCCCATTAAGAAAAAAAGGTAAAATAGTGCCAATACTGAAGTAAGAGCAAACTGCCATGGGAAAATGAATCAAAGTGTAAATGAGAGAATATTTAAGACAGAAATCTAACAGTCTAGCCAGGTGCAGTGGCTCACACCTGTAATCCCAGCACTCTGGGAGGACTACTCAAGCTCAGGAGTTTGAGACCCCCATCTCTACCGAAAATAGAAAACATAGTTGGACATTGCAGCAGGCTCCAGTACTCCCAGCTATTCAGGAGGTTGAGGCAGGAGGATCGCTTCAGTTCAGAAGTTTGAGGTTTCTGTGAGCAAGGCTGATGCCAGGGCACTCTAACCTGGGTGACAGAATGAGACTCTGGCTCCAAAACAAAAGAAAAAGGAAAAAAAAAAAAAAAGGAAATACAATAGATCTTTTCTAAAAACATTAGCATTTAAATCCCCCATTTCAACATCTGCAGGAAATAATCACAGACAGCAATTATTTTGCACTAATGAGGTACCATGCCCCATGTAAAGTACCTCCTAAGCATTCCCTCCTTCTATTCTCAGTGTTATCTTTATTTCACATATGAGAAAACTGAGGCACAGAGCAGTTAATTACCTTGCCCAGAGTCATGAAACCAGCAAGGCAGAGCTAGGATTTCCACATCAGTAGCACCATTTTCAGATTCAAACTCAGCTACTAAATTCCACTGCCTCTTTACTGTGCTGTTTTTACAACAAATCTGTAGGTGGTGGGACATAAGTCACCAGCTGCTGAGAAATAAACAGGTCATGCTGGTCAGGAGAGATGGCTCACACCTGTCATCCTAACAGTCTGGGAGGATCGCTTGAGATCAGGAGTGTGAGGTTACAGTGAGCTATGATGACACCAACCACGACACTCTAGCTCACCTGACAGAGCAAGACCTTATCTAAAAAAAAAAAAAAGGCCAGGTGTGGTGGCTCAAGCCTATAATCCCAGCAAGTGGGAGGCCAAGGCAGGTGGATTGCCTGAGCTCATGAGATCAGAATTTCATCGTCAGTAGGTTCTTGGTCTCAGTGATTAGAAGAATGAGTCCATGGACCACAGGATTTATTTAAAGAAAAGAAAAGAATACAAAGCTCCTGACAGAGAGAACCCAGGTTGGGCAACAAGCTCTCTTGCTCCCTGTCTCTCCCCAGGCCCTCTGTCCAGGGGTGTATATACATATAGTGGTATGGAGTCCTCTGTAGTTACCTTTAAGTGGAACTCAGTAGCAAATGACTGCTAGCATCCCTTTCATTCCTAGGCCTAGGAAACTTACTTGAAATTGACCAGGCCTAGGAAATGAACATGAAATGGACTAGGCCTAGGAAATGGGGGGGGGGGTTCCTGTTCAGGCACAAGTGCCAGGGAGGGAGACCTAAGGTGGTGGCATCTTCCCCAGCAGTTGTCTGGCTCCCCCTGGCACCACTGGAGCCTCCTGGCTGGGGGCCTGCCTACCCTCCAGCTGCCTGGTTTCTCTGCCAGTGGCCACCACACCAACACCGCCAGAGCTGTCCTGTATCACTCACAGGTTCCAGACCAGCCTGCGCCAGAGTGAGACCTCGTCTCTAAAAATAGCTGGGCCTTGTGGTGGGCGCCTGTATACAGTCCCAGCTACTCCAGAGATTGAGGCAAGAGAATCGCTTGAGCTCAAGAATTAAAGCTTGCTGTGAGCTATGACCCGACAGCCCTCTGCCAAGTGCATTTCTAAGACTGGGCCCCCACTATTTCCTGGCTCTGTGTGACTTGCTTTACATCTCATGGCAAACCCAGAAGCTATGTATAAACTGAGACAGGTTAAACAGCTTGGTCAAAGTCACGGGAAAGGGCTGGTGAGAAAGGCTGCCTGCTGAGGGTGGGAGTCCAGGTTTCTGGGCACTGAGGACCAGAAGGCTCCACCCCAGGCAATGTGGGTCTGGGAGCCTGAACACCCCGCTGCCACCAGCCAGTAGAGAAAACATTTCCTCGCCTACAACACAGGATTAGGATTACATTAATTTAAATTTAAAATAGTGCACAGTGCCTGACACACAATAAATTCTCAATGGTAGCTATTTTTAGAGGCCCAGTACCATTTTTCTTCTCCCTTAGGGCGGATCACTCTCTAAAATAGTGTAAATCTGCAGAAAAAAGGTGAGATGGGAAGGTATTTCCTTTTTCTTTATTGATCACTCTTTGCCCCAAACACCTTCTCAAGGCATTATTTAATACTCAAAATGACACCTCAATGTGTTATAAATAAAAAGTGTACCCGACAAATGACGCAGTTCCCCCCCACCCCCGCCCCCGGAATTTACAACTAGGCTGTGTTAACATTTGCAAAGTGCCTTGTGTGCCTTGGCGGCTAATTAACATGTTGGGTTTTTTTTCTCAAAATCCAGCCCATTGTTTCCCCTGTGAGCACGATCTGAAGCCTCAGTCCATAACGCGCTACTGCCTGCATCTTCCTGCCAATAAAACCGCTGAAACCACCAGAGGTTAAAGCAATTAATATTAGATGAAACCCCATCGCGCCGCGGCTACGCGCCCGCGCAGCCCGGAGCGCGCCCGCCCGGCTTCGGCGGCAGTCCCCGGGGAGCTCCCCCAGCCCAGCGGGTTAGCTCCCCCGGAAGGGCGAGCTCTCGCAAAAGGAAACGAAAGGGAATATATGCTTATCTGACACTCTCTGCCTAAAACAATCTGGTCTGTGCTGGAAAAATCCATCAGGTACACAGACTAGTCCGCATTGCCACTTTCGGTGTAGATTTTATTTACACATTCAAAGAATGGCTATCCCGACAGTGGGAACTGTTAGAAAGGGTCACACTCTCTCCAGAGGAAGATCAAGTCAGGATTTCCCTCCTGCGGTGCTCCAGAAACCATCAGCAGCGAATCCTCCCCGGCAGTTTCAGATCCAGTCTTGCTGAGAAGGGTGTTGAAGGTGAGCCTGCAAGGTCGTTCCCAGCACCAGAGTCTGTCTAGCCTTCTGCTCCAGGCAGATGTTCTAAGGTTAGAGGCCCTCTGCCCCTAGGGAGTGAAAATGAGAGCTCCAGTATCCTTTGCACTGTTGCCCGCAGGGCCCTCATGCTTACACTGTCGTATTCTTTTTTATCAATGATCTTATTAAGGAAGCCTGTTAATCCCCACATCAGAGACCTACTGAAGTCTCCCAATCTTATTCAACTCCCAGCCAGGAGCAAGTTGAGAAATAGTCTTCTGCAGACACTCGGACCTAGCACACGCTGCAGAAGGGAGTGGCTGTCGTCTGGGCCTTGTTCCTAACAGCGCTGACTACTGGATTGGAGATGGCCACCAGCACCACTACCCAGAATTAACCACGCTTCCAGCTGTCAAGGCACCGTTCCATCCTGGTGTGAGATGGAAGAGAATGTTCCTTTCAGCATTCTTTCCTAACGGGAGAGGAGCTATCACTCTCTATGTGAGTTCCTCAGGGGATTCCAATGAAATAAAACCGCTTGATGATGACCTAATTTGTTCATTCAAGAGGATAAATCCGTCTATCCATATATTATTGTTGTTATGGTTTCTGTTGTTAAATTATACATAAAAGGCCCAAGCTCTGAAAAGCCTATTTTAGAAAAGAAAAAGTTTTCAGAACATGAATCTTAATAAGATTCTTATTTTAAACGGTGCCTCAGAATATGCATTATTTTTATGCTTCTTTGTATTTTCAGCAATTTACTGTCCTAAACGCACGTTTGTAAAAATGCTGTGAAATGCATTTTATCGTGTGTAATGTGCTCACCCTCCACCACCTAAGACTGGCCTGTTGCCTTTTGGATCTTAGGTAATTTTTTTTGCCAAATAATGTAATGTGTAATTAAAAGGGGGTTTCCAAAATGATACACCATTTTATGCCATTCACCCTTCAAAATAAACCCTTTAAGAGGGTTTGTCTTCCCTGTGTCCATTTTTCCTCTGTAATCAAATCTTTTCAAACATAAATCTATAAACAAGTGAGTCCAAAGGGGTGGTCCTTAGAACACCAGTCCTGCAAGATCCTCCCTGGAAAAGAAGTTGGCCAGTGCTTTTTGGGAAACCCTGCACATTCTCTCTTTCTGAGGGTTACAATTCACATTCAGCTTCCAGTCAAGAAATGTGCTGAACTTGGCTTAGCCCAGCATTTTCCAAGTTTATGAGGACCCCCTTTTCTAAACAAGACTTATTAATAGACTATGGAATTTGTATTTCTTATACTTTGGAAATCAATGATTTAAATCATCTAATATATGGAATGATTTCAGGTCAAATAAAACTGAGATGTCAAGATGCAGCATCAGAATTTTTTTTTTTTTAGACAATTAAGAGGTTGATCCTAATAGCTATTTGTGAATCTCATAAATCCATTGTGTTCTTTTGTTGTTGTTGTTGTTGTTGTTTTGAGACAGTTTTATGAAGTCACCCTCCATAGAGTGGTGCCATGACGTCATAGCTCTCAGGAACCTCCAACTCTTGGGCTCAAGAGATTCTCTTGCCTCAGCCTCCCAAGTAGCTGGGACTACAGGTGCCTGCCACAACACCTACCAATTTTTAGAGATAGGGTCTTGTGATGGCTCAGGCTGGTCATGAACCTATGAGCTTAAGCAATCCACCCGCCTCAACATCCCAGATTGCTGGGATTACAGGTGTGAACCACCATTATGGCTTCCACTGTGTTTTTTTAAAAGCAAAGATGCCTTAGGCTGGGGCAATGACAGTGGCTCATACCTGTAATCCCAACACTTTGGGTGGCGGAGATAGGAGAATCATGTCAGAACAGGAGTTAGAGACCAGCCTGGGCAACATAGCAAGACTCTATCTTTACAAAAAAAAAAAAAGAAAAAAATTAGCTAGGCATGGTGGTGGTGCACACCTGTACTCCTAGCTACTCAGGAGGCTGAGGTGAGAGGATCTCTTGAGCCTAGAGTTAGAGGTTGCAGTGATCTATGACTTAACCATGGCACTCTTGCTTGGATGACAGAGTGAGACCCTATCTCTTAGGGAAAAAAAAAAGTTATAAATAACTAGATGAGGAGACACTGTCAGAAGCCTGAAACTATACTGAATAAGAAGATTCCAGAAATACTCTTTTTTTCCTTTTTGGAAAATATTATCCAAGGTATAGTACATTCCAGTTTTGGTAAGTCAGCCTCTCCATGAGCCCCCATAGACCTGGACTGTTTGAAAATAGTTCCCTAAGGTTACAGAATTCTAGACTCCTACAGTGTTCTTGGAAATATTCAGTGCTCAGGAAAAAAGACTGCTCAGTCGACTAGACTATTCCACTACTTGAGCCCCATCATTGTCGCCCAGGACAACCACACCCCCCAGCAGGCTCTAAGCTGCCAGGAGATCTGTGTGTTTGATAAGGCTTATATATACTTTCTTTCCTTTGTGGCAGAGCTAAATTACATGCAAACATCACCCTTGAGAACAAGACAGTAAAGCTGGCAGCCTAAGAACTGTTCAAATTGTGACCCATCTGGACTAATTTTTATTTAATGAAAACATTTTATGAAAAGAAACGCCAGGTGTGTCAAACACCTGGACTAAAAGGAAGAGGGGGCTGAGGCAAATGAAAGGGGTTGCATTTAGTCTTTGTAAATCAGAAAGTTTCCTCGGAAAGTCAGACAAATATGTTTACATTAAAATACCTAAAAAATTGCCCTTAGACACCCCTGCCTATCCATGGGTTCCTATGCACACTTTCTTCCCCTACCCCACACATCCAGGCACACCTGAGTGATTATGCATTAAATTAATCTCATATTCCTCAGAACACTTAGGCAAAAGGAATAGGCAGAGGAATAGGCAAAGGATGGATGTTCCATAAATACTGATTGATTAATTAATTGATGAACTGATGGCCTTTCTAAAGTTACTTATTACCTGAGAGAAGCTGGACTCCCAACGCAAACGCTTTGTTCCTGTTGAACCCCAGGAGATTATTTTACATTTCAAGGGAGCCTCACAGAGTGAACTGGACTGTGAAAAATGAACCCAAACAGGCCAATAGTTCTCAAATTCTATTCCACCCACAAAATTTGCATTGCTTCTATTTGTCAAATGCCACCAGGCCCTTTCTATCTATCTTCTTCTCCTACACAGACCAGCCTGAAACTGTGAAGGTGTGCATATTTGCTTTCCGTTGCCTAATAAGTATTAGGAAACTTTGGGAAAGAATAGAAATGCTAGGCAAAATATCTCTCACCTAAGCACCAAGTAATTGTTTTTTAAGGTCTGAAGCTAGGCTCTTTTGAGATTTAAGCACAAGCTTAATTTTATCACTAAGAATTACTAGTGTTGGCTTGGCGCCTATGGCTCAACCGGCTAAAGCGCCAGCCACGTATACCTAAGGTGGCGGGTTCAAATCCCCAGCCCGGACCCGCCAAACAACAATGACGGCTGCAACCAAAAAATGGCCGGGCGATGTGGCGGGCGCCTGTGGTCCCAGCTACTTGGGAGGTGGAGGCAAGAGACTCGCTTGAGCCCAGGAGTTGGAGGTTGCTGTGAGCTGTAATGCCACGGCACTCTACCCAGGGGAACAGCTTGAGGCTCTGTCTCAAAAAAAAAAAAATAAATAAATAAATAAACTGGACTTTATAAAAATTTAGACCTTTTGTGCAGCAAAGGACATTATTGAGAAAGTGAAAAGACGACCCACAGAATGGGAGAAAATATTTGCAAATCATGTATCCAGTCAGGGTCTATCTACAGAATATCTAAAGAGCACCTGTAGTTCAGCAACAAAAGGACAGACAACTCAATTTTAAAATGAGCAACAACAACAACAACAGATAGCCTGGCATTGTGGCAGGCGCCTGTAGTCTCAGCTACTTGGGAGGCTGAGGCAAGAGAATCTCTTAAGCCCAAGAGTTTGAGGTTGCTGTGAGCTGTGACACCATGGCACTTTACTGAGGGCGACAAAGTGAGACACTGTTTAAAAAAAAAATTAAAGTGAGATTCACATAACATAAAATTAGCCAATATGAAGCAAACAATTCAGTAGCATTTTTTTTCAGTGCCATTTTACACATTCATAATTTTGTGCAGCCACCACCTCTGTCTAGGTTCCCCAACATTCTCATTGGGAAAGCCTGTATCCATTAAGTAATCCCTCTCTACCCCCGTTCTCTCTGGTGGTTTTTAAGCATTAACTTATAGTACTACTGGACTTCCTTGGTTGAACCCCCTGAAGAAGAAACGGGGTTTTCCAGCTGAGCCACAGCCTAAGACAACAGGCAGCCTACTGCTATCTGCATGGTGTCACCTACCCCAGGGCTGGGATTCTGCTCTGGGTTTGTGTGTCTCTGTTTGTGTGGGTGTGTATAGTCCTACAACAATTTTTTTTTTTTTTTGAGACAGAGCCTCAAGCTGTCCCCCTGGGTAGAGTGCCATTACAGCTCACAGCAACCTCCAACTCCTGGGCTCAAGCGAGTCTCTTGCCTCTGCCTCCCAAGTAGCTGGGACCACAGGCGCCCGCCACAACGCCTGGCCATTTTTTTTGGTTGCAGCCGTCATTGTTGTTTGGTGGGCCCGGGCTGGGGATTCGAACCTGCCACCTTAGGTGTACGTGGCTGGCACCTTAGCCAGTTGAGCTATAGGTGCCGAGCCAGTCCTACAAATTTTAACAAGCAGAGATTTGTAAACCCAATGCCACAATAAGTACACAAAATAATTTCATCACCCCAGAAAGTTTTCTCTCTGTTGCCTCTTTGTATTCAATCCCTCCCCAGCTGCCAGTCCCTGGTAATCACAGACCTTAACATTTTAGCTATTCTAGAACATCACAGGAATGGAATCCTATAGATGTGAACTGCTGGGTCTGGCTTCTTTTGTCCAGCATGGTCAATCCAGTCTCTGAGTATATCAGTGTCCGTCCTCTCATGGGTTAGCAGTAGTTCATGGCCCGGTTGTCCTGCAGTTAGTGTCTCCATTCATCTGTTTTAATGACATTGGGGATGTCTCCAGTTTGGGGTGATCATGAACACATTGCTTTAAACATCCTTGTACAGGTGTGTGTGTGCAGCTGTGTGCATGTGTGTATGTGTGCGTGTGTGTGTGTGCATGTGTGTGCATGTGTGTGTGTGTGCGTGTGTGCATGTGAAGCCCTGTTTTCATTTCTCTAGGGTAGAAATCCGGCAGTGGAAACACTGGGTTGTATGGTGAGTGTATGGGATTCTGCTCTGTTTGACCCTGGGTCAAACAATGATAACTGCAACAACAACAACAAAAAAAGCTGGGCATTGTGGTGGGAGCCTATGGTCCCAGCTCCTCGGGAGGCTGAGGTAAGAGAATTGCTTAAGTCCAGAAGTTTGAGGTTGCTGTGAGCTGTGACACCACCACGGCACTCTACCAAGGGCAACATGGTGAGACTCTGTCTCAAAAAAAAAGAAAAGACTCAAACGGGGGAGGAAAAATATTCAGGGATATTGTGTTTTAAATCTACCCCAAGGAACTCAGGCCTCAGAGAGGTTAAGTAACTTGCCCAAAGTCACACAGCTAGGATGAGGTTGACCCTGAACTAGCCTCCAGAGTTTGAATCCTTGAGTCACTGGACACATGAGAAAATGGGTTAAATTTTGCTCAAGGGCATAAACAAGAAACTCAGACCAATATACTGTACCTCTGACGAACCTCTTTTCTTGAAATGACCACAATTCTGTGAAAGTGGAACTGTTTTAGAAAATTGAGACTAAGTATCACTTTATATGTTTCCAGAGAAAGAAAAAAAAAAAAAACTTGAGAAAGGCACTGAATAAGAGTGCTTTATTTCATCATGAGGAAAGGAAAAGCTGGGGATGTGAGACCCAAATCGGCCCCACCCCAGGGGGGCAGGGGCATTTTCCTGAGTGCGTTTTGGGACAGGGTTGGGTGGAGAGGCCGGGGATGGACATAAAGAACCTGTAAAGGTCCCAGAGCAGTTTCTCCAAACCAAATGCTCCAACACCCAGGAAGGGGAAGGTTGCCCAAGTATCCTGAAATCCAGGGGCTCTGGGGGCCTTTTTCTAGTTCACTGAGGCATACACACCCTGGCCCACAAGCTGACTCTGAAGGACTCCAACCTCAGCCTTGCATAATAACGACACTTAAAAGAACCCAGCTGGGAACAAAGGAAGTGTGAGTCAGCCTCAAGGATTTCTTCTAAAGGGCAGTATAAAGGGGTCACAGCTGCTGGACTGGGAGACAGAATTTGCATGAGGTTGAGGTTGGGTTCTGGCACCAATCCCTGAACCGTCTGCAGGGACTTGTGCGGGAGAGCTGCCCCCCCCACCCCACTGCCAGGGCCAGAGGCTTGAGGGAGCCTGAGGGTGCTCCAGGCGGGTGGCCAGTGGGGAAGAAACTTACTGTGTGTAGTGTTACCTCTGAGCCACACCACCACCCTGCCTGGAGGTTGGATCTGGTCCCATTGTACAGAGAAAAAGACTGGGTCTGGTTTGCTTACTCAACAGACAGTCACTGGATGCCTGTTGTGGGCCAGGCACCAGGATGCAGTAGTGAACAAAACCAACACAGACCCTGATTTCATAGTTTCTAGTCTGGTGAGAGGTGAGGGGCAAGCTAGAGGTGGCTTTAGGTGATAGGCATGTGTACAGGGAGGGCACAGAGAGAGGGGCTTTCTCCGCATAAGCTCCTCCAGCTGAGACCCAAGTGATGGAAGGAGCTGGTGGTCTGGGGAAAGGAGCTCCAGGCAGAGGGGATGGCAGATGCAAAGGCCCTATGCCAGGAATGACCTTGTGGGCTTGAGGAACAGAAAGGCCAGTGTGGTGGTGCATTGATTGGGGCAGTGAGTAGAAATCCATGAGGTCAGGAGGCAGGTGGGGCCAGGTCCAGTAGAGACTCGCTGCCACTTTAAGGAATTCAGATTTTGTTCTAACAGCAGGAACAGATGTTCTCTGGAGGGTTTTTTTTTTTTTTTTTTGAGACAGTGTCTCATTATGTTGCCCTCGGTAGAATGCCATAGCATCACAGCTCACAGCAACCTCAAACTCTTGGGCTTAAGTGATTCTTTTTTTTTTTTTTTTTTGAGATAGAGCCTCAAGCTGTCACCCTGGGTAGAGTGCTGTGGCATCATAGCTCACAGCAACCTCCAGCTCCTGGGCTCAAGAGATTCTCCTGCCTTTGCTTCCCAAGAAGCTGGGACTACAGGCACCTGCCACAATGCCCAGCTATTTTTTGGTTGCAGCCGTCATTGTTGTTTGGCTGGATTTGAACCCGCCAGCTCAGGTATATGTGGCTGGCACCTTAGCCGCTTGAGCCACAGGTGCTGAGCCTTAAGCGATTCTCTTGCCTCATCTCCCAAGTAGCTGGGACTACAGGTGCCTGACACAATGCCCGTCTATTTTTGTTGTTATTGTTGTTGTCTAGCAGGCCTGGCCAGGTTTGAACCCACCAGCCCCAGTGTATGTGGCTGGCACCCTAACCACTGAGCAGGGTGCCAACCCTTCTCTGGAGGGTTTTAAGACAAAGAGAGAGAAGGGGAAGGATCTGATTTTCACTCTCACAAGCTGGCTGTGTGGGAGTAGATAGCGGGGGTGGAGAGGCAGGGGGTCCAGCCTTGAGGAGGCTGCAGTGCAGTCTACAGAGAAGGCCAGGCCTGGTGCAGGGCACCCCACCCCTCCCTGAAGCCCAACAAGGGGTGACAAGAGGGTAGCCAAAGTGACACTGGGTTTGGTGGAAGGCTGCACAGAGCCACCCATCCCATCTCTCGCTCACTGCCCCCCAGGCCACAGAACGCGAGACATTCTCCCCACCCCCACCCCTTTCCACTCCCCAAGGCTGTGCAGGGTGGTGGCTCTGAAGCCAGCCCTTGCCAGATCTAAATTCTGAGCAACTGATTCTAAGCAAGTTCCTGAACAGGATGCAGTTTCTTCAACTGCAAAACAGAATGAAAATTTAAGTACCACCTCCATGGGGGTAGCTGTGGATCCAGACAGGAGCACTCACTCGGTTCACTCCAGGAACAACAGCAATGTCAACAGTGGTAGCCCTTGGGCACAGTGGCTCACACCTGTAATCCCAGCAGGTGAGGCAGGGAGGCTGAGGCAGATGGATTGCCGGAGTTCATAGGTTTGAGACCAGCCTGAGCCAGAGCCAGACCTCCGTCTCTAAAAACAATCAGGCGTTATGGCAGGCACCTATAGTCCCAGCTACTAGGGAGGCTGAGGCAAGAGGATCCCTTGAGCCCCAGAATTTGAGGTTGCTGTGAGCTAACATGACACGCTACTCTACCAAGGGTGACCAAGTGAGACTGTCTCAAGAAAAAAACAAAAAACAAAAACCAATGGTAGCTGGTGCCACTTCCAAGTATCCCAGCAACGGCATGTGGAAGTAATCACTCTTTGCTGTCTCTCCTGGAGACATGAAAAGTGAAAAGGCTCCTGCCTACCGAGTGCCATTTCTGGCTGAGTCTCCAGAGCCTCCCAGTGGCTATGGAGTGGACAGAGGGATGGGTGCACACACATGATCGTCCCTGCTCTCTGCTCTGATTTTCCAGGCCAGGATCTGAAGCTCAGGGCCACGCTGCTAGATACAACATGGGTGGTGCCTTCATGAGTCTCTCTGGCCACCTGGAGCCCTGGTGATGCATGAGATACCAGGCAGAGACTAACATTTTGTTGGAAATGCAACAGGGATTCTTTGGAGGGTCTTAGGAGAGAGACAGAAAGAGAGATGCAAGATCTGATTTTCATTTTTTTTTTTTGTCTCTTTGTGTTTTTGCAATTTTTGGCTGGGGCTGGGTTTGAACCCACCACCTCCGGCATATGGGGTCAGTGCCCTACTCCTTTGAGCCACAGGCACCGCCCCCAATTTTCATTTTTAACAGAAGGAGGTGACCCACATTTCCCCAGCCAACCTTGCCCCCATCAGCTGTGGTAATGTGTGATTTATTTCAAATTCATGTGGGTGGCTTTGTGCCACAGAGCTGAGGCTGGTTTGTCTTGTAGCTGCCCGGGTACCAGATGTCCCGCAAACCCTACAGCTGGAAACTCAAGAAAGGGAAGCCACAGGTCAGACCAAACCTGGACCACGGTGCCTACCACCATGCTTTTGCAAGAAATGAGACCATGAGGTTTACAGGAATCAGAGTCTCTGAGCAGCACTGAATGTGAAAGCAAAATTCACAGGCACACACACACAGACAGAGGCACGTAAATGTGCGTATGTGTATGCACACACAAATGTACTCATGTACATGCAAACATGTATGCACACATATGCACCTGTGTATACATGCACTGGTGCATACACAACAATGCAGGCACACACGTGGTCACAAAGGTTGCCAGGCTCCAGTCACACATGGCTTGCCCGCTTGCAACCATAGACTTGCTCCCCCAGACCCACACACACTCCCAGCTCCTGCAAAGAGGTATATCCACTTGCAACCAGTGGAAACACAACACATTTGCCAACACAAGAGAGCTGCTTGCCCATGGACACCTCTTACAAGGCTGCCAGCCCTGTCGCTGTGCACAAACACGTCCTTGGAGCTCATGGAGTGCAGCTTCAGACATATAAGAGAACAACTTGCTCAGCCCAATTTGACTCCAGCCCTGTAGGACTTCCCTGACTTTTTGCTGCCTCAGCCTCAGTTGGTATCAAAGCTCAAATACCTGGACTTCATTCAAGTCACCTCTGCCTGGAACACCCTGCTCCCTCCCCCCCCTCCTGCCAAAGAGCCAGCTGTCACCTGCCCCATGCACCAGAAAGCTCCCTGTAATGGCACCTGCTCTGACGTTTGTGCAGGGAGAACCTGGCCAGCTCATGCCTGTCCATGAGGCTCTTAATCTCTCTAGACCTCAGTCCCCTCCTTACTAGAATGAAGGTAGTCATAATCATCCTAATAACCATACGTCCCTGAGAGGGTCATGTGGCCAGCTAGGCACGTGATAGGTGCTCAGTGAAAAGTTCATTAAAAAATGAACCTAACATCTACAACAGATAGATTGAGGCCCTGACACACTTATGAATAAGACCCTGCAAGTCCTCAGGCAACCCCAACAGGTGAGGGGCTCTCCTCACAACAAAAGAAACTGAGGCCCACAGGCTGACAGTGTCTTACCCAAGGTCACCAAAGCCAGAAGTGTAGCCCTGTGTCTCCTGATCCCAGCCTGGTATGCTGTAGAGGGAGGCAGGTCTGAGCATGGACACTCCCCCATAGGACCTGGAGGGGTCCCTGCCAGCTGGCATCAGGGCTGGTGAGAGGGACACCCAGCAGCCACATGGTGGGGGCAGAGGTGAAGACACAGAGGCCTAGAGATGGGAAGGGATTTGCCCAGGGTCACCCAGCACATTGGTTTCCTGAGACGGCAGTAACAAATTACCTAAGGTGACCAGATTTTAACGTTGGTAAAGCAGGACACCATTGATGGGGGGGGGGCTGACAATAATGCAAACTTTGATAAGCAGTTCTCAACAATTATTTGTTATTATTAAAGTTTAACATTATAAAATTAACAAAAATAATATAAAACTCATATCCTGGTGAAATAGCCACATGGCAGCTGAAAACCATATATTCCCTTCCCGTTCTCCCGCCATTCCCTAGCTTGTCATGCATTCTTTCCAAAAATTGGGGCTTTTTAAAAATGTGGTGGGATGCAGGACAAATTGTTAAAAATCAGGACTGTCCCGCCAAAAGCAGGACGTCTGGTCACCTTAAATTCACCACAAAGGGCTCGGCGCCTATGGCTCAACCGGCTAAGGCGCCAGCCACGTACACCTAAGGTGGCGGGTTC
>CAUYTI010060870.1:0-44021 GCA_963575145.1 Galago senegalensis | reverse complement strand
ATCATAATTGTGTACATTAATTCTCTCATAGGATATAGTGTGTTACTTCTATACGCAGTTTGGAATACTCCCATCCAAGTGGCTAACATAGCCATCATGTCTTTCTCATCACAATCGCTAGGTCATGGAAGAAGCCCAAGTGCCCATCAACCCATGAATGGATCAATAAATTTGGTATATGTACACCATGGAATACTATACAGCCACAAAAAAGATGGAGACCTTGCCTCCTTCATGTTTACATGGATGGAGCTGGAAAATGTCCTCCTTAACAAAGTGTCTCAAGAATGGAAGAAAAAGTATCCAATGTACTCAACACTATTATGAAACTAATTGTTAGCTATTTTAGGAAAGCTACAATCCAAATGGAGCCCTAGACTACGGGGAAAGGGGAGGAAGGTGGGGAGGGGGAGGATGGGTGAAGAGAATGGTATTGTGGGGATCACGCCTATAATTTATCCTATTTGGGTACAGGTGAATTTGTCTAAAGCTTACCTCTTTAGAGAGACATTTCCTGACCATTTAATCTGAACTAGCCACCCAGTCACTTGTAATCCAGCATTCATTTTAATTCTCTACGTATCATTTACCATCACTTCTTCATTGATTTATTCACACACTCACTCATTTTCTTACAGCTGGTATCCCCTAACTAGAAGATAGACAACCTGAGAACCTGGGATGGTCTTGTTTACTGTTGTATGATAAGGATCTGAAAGAGCCACTGGCACACAAGAAGGTTTCGGTACATATTCGCAAGAAATTATCTATTTGTGAAACTGCTCTAGGAGATAGAAATCTTGAATTCCACTTGCTGATAGCAATCCATTTCCTTCGTCAGACCTTTGTTTTCTTACTTTTTAAAATGACAGATGTTTCCAGAGTTAGTCAGTTACCTTTGTATCCTCTGTGTCACCATACATTGGGTTTGTTAGTTTCTCAATTTTCTATAAACGAAAACAAATATTAGATATTCTTGTATACCTAGCTTTCTGACTCAGCAATACACCTGTGAAATTCATCCATGTTTTTACATGCAGCAGTGATGAATCTTTTTCTTTCCTATATACTATTGGTGTTTGAGCATTTCAGAATACATGTATCCATTAAAAATAAGAGAGGGGTGTTGAGGATGCGCTTACAAACTGTGTTCCACAGAGGCTCTTCTTCCCCACAGGGTGTCACGATTGAGGCTTCAGCACCCACTCCTTGTCATCTTCCTCTCCAACTGAGTAGTTTCTGGTTTTGTCCATTTCATAGGCGGGTACCTAGGCATCTAGCTATTAGGTCATACTGCATTTGGAAAAAAAAGGTTTCTGCTGGCCAGGCGTGGGGACTCACACCTATAAACCTAGCACTCAGGGAGGCCAAGGTGGGTGGATTGCTTGAGCTCATGAATTCTAGACAAGCCTGAGCAAGAGTGAGATCCAGTCTCTACTAAAAAATAGAAAAAACTGAGGCAAGAGGATCACTTGAGACCGAGTTGGAGGTTGCTGTGAGCTATGATGCCATAGCACTCTACTCAGGGCAACAGCTTGAGACTGTCTCAAAAAAAAAAAAATGTTTCTGCTGACTAAAAGAATATCCTAAAATCCAGCTATTAATGTCAGACATCAGATTTTGAACTCTGCTACCTTCAATGTCTTAGGGTAAGTGAATGAATCACTCTGTGCCTCTATTTCCACAAATGCATAAATGTGATAGTAACAATAATATTAGGTTAGTTTAAATGAGCTAATGCATGTAAAATGCTTATCAAATGCCTTCCATGTAGCCATGTTTCAGTAAATACTAACTGCAGTGACAATCACTATTTTTTTTGTCATTGTCATCATCAACTTCATCATCCTTGCCAAGGGTGCTTTCCACTTTCATGTCTTGTGTTCCTTCTAGGCTTTGTTGAAGTCACTCAGCCTGGGCTTCCGCTCAGTGGAAAACTGGATGCCTCCTAATTCTATTCCTAGCAGCAGGATGGGATATCATAGCTGGGTCTCCTGGCCTGCCCCACCCAGTGCACCAGAAATAAACTAACCCAAACTTGAATGCCTGGGAAACAGCTGCTCACCCGTAGGTAGACCACACTCCTCCAAGAGAAGAGGGAAGGAAAAAGAAGACTGTCTGGCTAAACTCCGTAGTACATTGTGAATCTAGTACTACTATGGTGTCCAAGTCAAGTTCTGAACCCAGTGGATCCTCCACAGATACCACTATTTAATTTCATAACAGGGTAATCTTGGCCAAGTCATTGTGTCATCACCACAGGATCTCTGGATGTGCTAACATCCTCTCTCCCGGCTAAGAATTTCCTGGGTGGAGGGAAGAGCTGTGCATTTGCCAACAGGCAGTTGGGGGATGGGAAACCTGGCTAATGATATACTAGACCCAGATGGTAGGAAGGAGGTGAGCCTTGTATGGTGTTCCCTGAGGGAAGATTCAGGGCATGAAGGAAGTGTAATAGGTCATGGAAAGTGTCATCTTAGGACCTGTTCCTGGGCCTTCAAAGAAGCAGGTAGTTAGAGCCATTCTGAGCATTCAATAAGTAGGGCCGAGTGAGTAGAGTAGTTCTGGATTAGTTCTCTACTCATTGAGTGAGTCGAGTAGTTCTGGATTCAACATAGATTTGGTCATTTATCAGGGAGGTTGTACAGCAGTATTGTCTCTACTGAGAAACAATTGACACGTTGTTTTAGTGTCTAGTTCAACCGTTGTAATGGCCTGCCTAGCCAGACACAAACGAAACATAATGCGTATGGGATACCGCATTTCTGAAGGATGCTGCATACCTCATGGTACCAATGGGAGGTCACCCTTTTAAATAGCATAATTATTTTTATTTATTTTTATTTATTTTTGCTATGGAAAAATTTTATTTTATTTTTAAAAATTATTTTGTATTAAATCATAACTTTGTACATTGATGCATTTATTGGGGTTCAGTATACTGCTTCACTTTACAATGTGAAATGCTTACATTGAACTAAGTAACACGTCCATCACAATTCTACTCATTTCTTAATAGTTTTGAAATGTACCTACACTGCATCATGCACATTAGGAGGTCAGCATAATTCTTGACCACCTCTACCCCAACCCCTGCCTCCCATGTGGCAAAATGCCTGGAATCATTAGCCAGTAAGTACATCAGTGTTTAAAGTGAGTCTTAAATGAAAAGCACAGCAAACCAGTGTGCCTTGCTGAATTGCCTTTTAGAAGTCAGAGACTGAATGAAGGCAGGAAAAGGTGACAGATTTTTCCAAAGCAGGCAGTGAAATAATTCCCTAAAGGCAATCTGCACTCTTAGCAGAGGTCCAAGACTATCCAATCACGAAAGCTGTAGCTGCCACACATGGTTCTCGACTGCAGGGTAGTGGCATCTGCCTCTTAGAGAGGGCAGCAGGCATCTCCATTGGATCAACTTTCTTCAGGAAGAGCCAGCATGAGACTCTTCAACATTCCAAACTGGCCTCTCTTGGTGAAGCTCATCTCTTTCTAGGTTAATTCAGTCCCTCCTTTTCTGGGGTTCCAAGATTTCATGACACCAGACATGAATCCAAGCATATTGTTGACTTCCAGCTCACCAGCTACTTTCCAACTTTACTCCATTGCTTTCTGGCTCCTTACATTTGTATTTTTATTGTTTTTTTGAACTTTTAGCAGAGTATAGCAAGTATTGTACACAAAAGTATATAAATGGTAAGCAAATTTTTCCAAAGCAATCATATTTGTGTAATCAGAACTCAGATTAAGAAATAGAAAATTACCAGCATCCCAAAGGATCCCACCGTTGTTCCTTCCAATATCTCGATGTTCAGCACCATAGATTTGTTCTGCCTGGGTTTGAGCTTTGCAATTCATTAATTATCATTATAATATAGTCTTTTATTGAGAAAATATACCACAGGTCTTTCATGATTAAAGGGGATTTGGGTAGTTTGCAGTTTGAAGCTGTTACAAATAGACCTTCAGTGAATGTTCTTGACCATGTCTTATGGTGCTAATCCATACATATTTCTGTTAGTTACAAGTCTGGGATCACAGGGTATACATACGTTCAGCTTGAGAAAAAAACCCATACTGCCAATCAATTTTCCAAAATGGTTGCATAGATTACATTCCCACCAGCAGTGTATGAAATTCTAATTGGCCCACACCCTTTTCAGTATTTAAAGTTGTCTATTTTTTATCATTCTATTCATTTTGGTGGGTGTAGGATGATAACATACAATGATATGTTACATTTTCCCTGATGACTAATAAAGTCAGGGAGGGCCAAGTATTTTTGACTGGCTTAAGCATTTCATCTCCTTTTTTCCACTTTCCACTTGCCGCTCAGTTTGCTACAATTTATGCTAACCCAACTTCTCCACTAATACTGTTATTTCTAAAGTCACCCATATCCCAGGAAGCTATCACATAATACCTGTCCTCTTCAGTTTTCCCCAGCATCACTAAGAGATCAGTCTGGGCTCCTTCAAAGGCCACTGTCCACAAACCCAAATCAAACTGTCTCATGTGAAAAGAAAAACAAACAAAAAAAAAAAAAAGAAAAAATTCTCTTGCTCACATAACTAAAAAGTCTTGTGGTATATCTTAGGTATAGCTTGATTCAGAGTTCAAATGATGTCATCACAGTGGTTTTACTCTTTCCACACCCTGTGTTTGCTCTATGATCAGATATAACTTGACTGCAATAGATCCAGTTTTATGTAGTTATAGGTTCTAGTCCAAAGGTGGGGGGGTGGGGGTGGGAGAGAGACTGACTCTTCTCTAAAGTTAAACAAATAAAAACCTCTAAAATAGAATCTTACTGGCTCTGATCCACCTGTTCGGATCATGTGCCAGCACTGGAACCCCTTGCCTGGGAGATTGGCTAAGGCCCAAAGAGAAGACAGGGTAGGTCAGCCCTGCTCAAACCAAATGGATTAAGAATGGAATCAGGTTGATTTCTCAGAAGAATATTGGGGCAAAATTACCTTGAGGGTAATTTGCTGGGAAGCAAATTCAACAGTTATCTACTACAGAGCATTGTTGATCCAGTTCCAAGGCCAGAAACTTTGAATTATACTTGTGTTTTCTTTCTCCCTCAGCCTCCACATACATCAGCTATGACTGTGTACCAATGCTACATTCTAAATGGCTTCCTAACCCATCCACTTCATCACGACTGTCACCATTCTGGTACAAGAGAGCAATAACTCATTCTTTGACTCTTGAAAGAGTTTTCTTGAATCCTTTTCTCTAAACTCTAAAAATAACAACACAAACTAACACTTTTTGAGATCTTAGTAAATGCCCAACATTGTGCAAAACACTTTACTTTCGCCAACTCCTTTGGAGCAGTTCTCAAAGCAATTCTATGGAGTAAATAACCTATAGTCCTTCTATAGGAGGGAAAACTAAACTATAATTAGAAGTAAACTTCTTAAAACTCAACATTCTTCAATGGCTTCCCATTTACTTATATTCCTGGTTATCTATTACTATGTAATGAACTACCCAAACTTATTATCTCAAAAATAATAGCAATCATTTATTTATAATAAGAATTTATAATTTACGCAGGGTTCAATAGGAAAGACTCACTTTTGCTCCTTATCGCCTCAGCTGAAGTGGCTTGTCTAGGGGATGGAGAATCCATATCCATGTCACTCCTATGGGTGACAAGTTAGTGCTGGCTATTGTCTCAGGCTCAGTTGGGGCTGAGTCAGGGACCTTAATTCTTGTCCATGTGACCTCTCTGTGACAGCATCTCCACAGGCTGATTTGGCTTCTTTGCAACACAGTGGCTGGGTTACAGAAATATCCCTCAAACCAGAAGGTACCATTTCTTCAGACCTGATCCCAGACTCAAGTCTGGCCAGATTTAAGGGGATGTACAGAGAGCTCTTTGTAAACAGAGGAGTATCAAAGAATTTTGAGGTGAGTTTAAAAACTGCCATCCCCTGACTATACAAATCATAAAAGGAACTAAAAAAACTTTCCAAAATCCATTATCCCATTTTATGACAATATTTCCCTACACAGAATGCCATTCTTTCAGTCCCTCCAGTGTGCTACGTTCTTACTCACCTCAGGCCGTTACACCTGCTTTTTGTACCTGCCTAGGATGCTGACTATCTTTACCCAGTCTCTTAGCACCGAATCTCAACAGAAAAATCTTCTCCCAAAGCTAGCCCAGGGTAAGCCCTTCTGTTTTAAGTTTTCATACAAAGCCTAGCTCATAGTAAGTGTCTCATATATGTCTTTGATTAAAGAAATTATTGAATGAATTGAAAAATTCATCCTCTCTTCAGCCTGAAACTCCTTTCCTACCCCCATGCCTTCTTGTGCCATGTCCCAGCCCTATTCAACTTCCAGTCTCCAGGTGGATGGGCTCCAACTCTTGTAGCATTTCTTCCCTTCTTGAAATTCTATCTCCTTTGGGAAGGTGGCCATTCCCTAGGATCCACCAAGGATAAACATTCTACCTTCAGGACTCCCTGGCTCCAGTGCTTGTATAAATGAAAAGTCTTGAGAGATTGTTTTCATGGAACCTTTCTCTAATGGTCTCAGTGTTCCTATTAGTAATGTCATTATTTATTTCGAAGCTTTTGGAAGGTGGGCACAATGTTTCTTGGACTCACAATTCTTTATATTCTTAGAAATCAGTAAACAGATGTTCTCAGCACCAGAGGAGTGAAATTGAATTTTAATAGGCAGAGTACAATACAAGCAAAGATGGAGTAGGCTGGGTGCTCCCTGCTGCTAAATGGAGAAGACTCAGATCTCATCATGCTGTGACCTAGGATACATTTTTGGTCAGAAGAGGAAACACAGTGGACAGCAAGCTGGAGTTCTGGTTTGCCACCATCAGATACTGTCACTTAACCTTCCTGGGCTTTTACTGATAAAGTGAGGGCTCTGAGACAGGATGGAACCTTGGGGCTGGCCCAACTGACAAGTCTGGTCAGGAGTGGTGTAACTCAGTGGTTAGTTGTGCCTTCTCTGGAGGCAAACAGGCCAGGGTTCAACCCCCAGTTTTGCTCCTTTTGAACTGTGTGACCAAGGATAAGCTATTTGAGTCTAATTTTTATTATCTGAGACCTGGGAATAATAGCAGTTCTTCCTTCATAAAGCTGTTTTGTGAATTCAAATGAGATAAGCTACACGATGTATTTAGGTTATAGTAAGCACCCAATTAAGTAAATAATTCAATAAACAATTATTGAAGACTTCTTATAGGAGGATGTGGTACAGTGGAATAGTCACAGTTTTTACTTTGGCATCAGACAATACGTGAGTTTAAATACTGGTTTCATCATCTATTAGCTATGTGACCTTGGGCAAGTGACTTCTCTTTTCTGAACTTTGACTTTATCATCTTTAAAATAAGAGTAAGATAAGAGAACTTCACAAAATTATTGTGATAATTCAAGAAAATAAAATTTAAAATGTATCCCACAATGCCTACTATATAATATGTGCTCAATAAGTAAAAAGCTTTTTAAAAGTTATTACAAATAACTTCTCTTCTTTAGGCAATCAACTATGATTCAGTTTAGTTGGAGTATAGGGAATACTTGTCGACATATACTGGGAAATGTTTAGATAAGATAGTCTGGGCCAGATAAGGTGGTTCTTGAAGGCACAGATGAGGATTTTGCATCTTATCCAACAGAAAATAATAAACCACTAAAGAAGGCAGCTTCTCAGAAAGATATTTTCTATGTAGAAGATTTTAGAAGATAAACTGGAAATGAACAGACTTATTCACTCATCCATTCATTTATTCATTCTATTAATCAACTAACAATTATTGAGCTTTTATGTGCCAAACACTAGCTGGGGAGGATGAAAAGAAAGACAGATTATTAAACAGGACCTAAAAGGTAATAAGTACTAGACTAGAGATGCATATCAGTATAGTACCTAACTTAGATTTTTGGGGGAATCCAAAAATGCTTCCAGAGGAAAGTGATAGAGACCTGGAGTACAAAGGAAAGGATGAGCATTCCCAGCAGAAGCAATGTCAAGTGCGAAAGATGCTTAGGCCAAAGAAAGGAGGTTGAGTGGAGGACTTGAAAGACATTGGATTTTCCAGACGAGAAATAAGAAGAATCTGAACTGGGGTGATGACCATGGAGGTAGAGAAGAGGGGATAAGTGAGAAAGTCACTGTGGAGATAATGGTACAGCGTGATGGAATGTGATGACACACAGGTGTATGGAAGGTGTAAGAGGAGGCAAAGAGGGCCTAAGTCGACATTCCTCTCTTGTTAATTCACCCTTATATTAGTTTGCCTTTTACTTCCCATAGGAGTGTGTTGGATTTTACTGTCTCAACTTAGTTTAGTTGGGGACTATGTGTGGTTTCCTTCATGGTCCCAGGACAGAGCTGTGCAAAAGACACATTTGCGTAAGATGTGGAAGGCAGAAGTGAAGCAGCTCTCTGAAAATCATGTGGTCAGATGGAGTTATAGACAGAGAGACACCTGGTAGGTTCCAGTTCTTCCAGCCCCTCCAGGCTTACCATCTTATCTGTGATGCTCAGAAGCCTCTGGGAAGTGATGGTTTCCTAAGGACTTCTTCATGAACCATCACTTTAAGAGCTCACTTTGGTGGCTACATGTGCTTAACTTTCCATAGTCACTCATTTTCCGATTCTTCAAACATCCCTTCCAAGATTCACTTCAAGAGATTAACTTCATTGGTTTCCCCCTAATTGTGTAGTGTCTAGTTCATATCACAATTCTCTTATTCCATAACAATCCTTGACTGAATCTGATTGATCTGAAGGCTCATAAACTTCTAAATAGCTTGGGTTTTCCTTGCCCTTGAATATTTCTGGAGTGCAGTCAAAGAAGGGGTGATTCTGATGTTTCTTCCCTCTAAGGAGAGACATAGATCATCATCTCATGTAGTATAAAACCAAATGAAGATATTTGTTTGTGATTATGACTATTCTCCTTTTCTTTAGCGCAATGGAACAAAACATAGGAACTGATCAGCCAGATGATTAAGCAATAACATAAGAAAAAGAGAGTGGAGAAAGAACATTTTAAGAAAAAGAAAAAGGATGTGCACCCAGGTGTGGTGGCTCACACCTGTAATCCTAGCACTCTGGGAGGCTGAGGTGGGTGTATTGCCTGAGCTCAGAAGTTTGAGACCAGACGGAGCAAGATTGAGACTCCATCTCAAAAAATAGCCAGGCATTGTGGCAGGTTTCTGTAGTCGTAGCTATTTGGGAGGCTGAGGCAAGAGGATCATTTGATCCTAAGAGTTGGAGGTTGCTGTGTGCTACGATGCCATAGCACTCTAAGGAGGGAGACATAGTAAGACTCTGTCTCAAAAAAAAAAAAAAAAAAAGAAAGAAAAGAAACGAAACCGAAAAAAGAAAAGAAGAAAAAGGATGTGATAAGATTCAGAGGTCACAACTCTTCCTCAGGCTTGTCTATCTTTGGCTTGACTTGGAGATTAAATGAGATAATGAATATGAAGGCATTCAGTAAATGGTATAAACCTGTGCAACTATGGTATCAAATTGGGAAGACCATTTTCAAGAAAGAATTTTCACTTTCTACTCTTCATTAGTCCTCTGGGATATTCAGTTCGCCTCCATGCTCTAGCCTTCAGACAACTAGAATTTCAAAGAATATGTTTATACGGTTGGTGCTAGAGCATTTGGCTCAGGAAATACCATTGTTTGATCCTGGCCCTTAGGGAAAAGGAACTGAGAGTGCCTCCAGACCGGTTTGTTCTTCTTTCATGCCAGGACTGTTCTGGAACAGAAGTAACCTGGCAATCTCAGAATTATTTCACCTTTTCTGCCTCAGACTCTTTCAACGTTTTTTCCTCCTCTGTCCCTATGACAAGTTCGGAAGACAGACCCCTAAAGAATCCTGACTCCAATACTTACTTGCTGGCATCTTATGTCAAGAAGTTACTTTAAATCTCTGCCTCGGAACTTCTGCATCTGTAGTATGGGGATAAGGATTTATCTCATGGGGTTGTTGTGAGGATTAAATTGGTCATAGGTGTAGTCTTTAAAACCGTGTACAACATATCGTGAATGATCAACCTCTGTTAGCTGATAACACTGCAATCAAAATAATTTTTATTATTATACAGAATCGAAATGTTAATTGCAGCCTCCTGTGGGTCCACATCAAATGTTGTGAGATTCCTATAATCTGTATTTCTAGTATTTTCTTTCTAGAGAAATCAAATGATTTAGAAGCTCTGTGGTTCCTCATCAATAAACTTATCAAGTCTAGTGCACGTAAGGAGAGGTTGGTCTAGTTCATCTATCAAATCAGGGTAACTGTGAAATAGGAAGGAACCGATATTTAGCCCCAGTTCTCCACCAGCTACCACCTACCATTTTTCTTGCCTTTCACTGTCATGCCTCCATGTGCCCCTGTGGGCCATCTCCATTTATTTGCCTGCTGGACAGCTACCATGTCCTCAACTTGCCGCTGAAGCTGGTTTCCATTTAGATGCAACTTCTTCTATTTATTTATTTTATTAAGTCATTCATACATAGATCACAAATCCATTTATGCCATTATAGGATTCAAATGTTGATTATTTGTACAAATTGGAATGCTTACATCCTACTAAGCAACATAGCCTTCACCACTTTTACCCTATTACAGGATTAAGACATTTATGCTCCACACCTGATAGATCCAACTTGTACTTGCAATATGCTCCATAGGTGTAGTCTCCCTACCAACCCTCCCTCTACTGACCCACACCCCTCCCTTCCCCTCTCCCTCCCCTTTCCTCCTTGCATCTAAATCCCGTTAGCATTTCTTTGCCTGCTGACTACTTTCACCTTTTACAATCATTCCATTCAAAAGCTTCCATGGTCTTGCACTTTTCCTCTTTAGGCATTTTCTTTTCTACCTTTCTGGGTGCTGCTCCCTTCCTAGTATTTCTTTACCTTTTTTTTTTTTTTTTTTGGCTGGGGCTGGGTTTGAACCCACCACCTCCGGCATATGGGGCCCGGCGCCCTACTCCTTTGAGCCACAGGCGCAGCCCCTATTTCTTTACTTTTTTTCAGACTTATTCTTTTACCCAGCCATTACAAGTTGGTTTTCTTCAGATGCTCTCCTAAGCTTTCTTGTCTTCTCACTGCATACCTCTCTCAAGGGAATTTCATTCATTTCTAAGGTTCAATCTTTAGATAAACGGAGCTCTAGCACAGTTCCTTCTCTTGAGTTTCAAACTCCTATTTCTACCTTCTTACCACCTAAATGTCACAATGGTGCTTCAAAGCAAGCTTGTTTTACGATGAATTTATCTCTCTTCACAGAATGACAGTACCCCATACCCCATGTCCCTTCTCTCAATGGTGCCAGTGCATTTCAATTGGAATGATATTTAAGAATTATCCTGGCATCTTATCTCTGCCTTTCTTTCACCTCCTCTATATCTACCAACTTTACTTTTAAAATATCTCTGGCACCTGACTTTTATTTTTTTCTCTCCTTGTTGCTTCTATCCTGGTTTGGGTCACCAACATCTTTCTACTGATTGACTACTAAGCACTCCTAACTGGCTCCTTGGCTTTCAGTCTCAGTGTATCCAAATTATTTTCCACGGAGTTGCCAGAATTATATTTTCTAAGTAGAAAACTAACCCTAATGCTTTCATGCTTACAACTCCTTATTGATTTCCACTATTTTTCCAGATAAAATTGAAATGTCCTAAGCTTTGAAGGTCCCACACAATCAAGGTCCTTAGTTCCTTGCTTACCCTCTGGCCTCATTTCTGTCTTTCCTCAGTCTCCTGCACTATTCCATGTGTTAGTCCTATTGATCTTTCAATTCTCAGAATTGATCCTGAAGCCCTTTTCTGGATCCCTCTTCTCAGAGAACTACAGTTCATTCTTTAGGTCTCTAGTAGAGGTTGCTTATTCCAGGAAGATTTCTCTCATAGTCTGATCTGAGCTGGATTCTCTCCCTGGTGGGGCCTTGGACAGTTCCACTCACAGCTTGGTCCCTGTCCTGGTGATTTATTTATAGAGCATGGGCTTTGGAGTCAGGCCAACAAGCTCTGAATTCCAGCTCCACCAACTACTATTACTTAACTTCAGTGAACCTTGGTTACTTCATCTGTAAAATGGGTCTAATATTAGAACCTATTCTACAGATTTGTAGTGAATAGTAAATGAGAGGGTGCTCATGGAGTGCTCAGTACCTATTGCATGGGTTACCTGTCTGTTACTATCACCACACTTTAAGCTCCATAAGAACAGTACTCAGTCTTGTGCCCTATTGTATAGCTGACATTCTTACTGTCCAGTACTTTTTGAAGAAAGAATGAAGGCCTCTATTTTGGTTTTCTAGGTAGGTCATAGAGGTAGAAGGCATCATTGGTGTCTAATGATGGAAAGGAGAAAGGAAGAGAGGTTAAAGATTAGACATTAACTGAAAGAGTTTATTTCTTAGAATTTTTTCTCAGCTATTTATTGTAAAAATTTTAAATAATATTAAAAGTCACAATTCTTACTTTAGGAAATTTGGAAAATACGTAACTTACAAAGAATATATAATACCTATAGTTTTCTCATTCAGAAGCTTCTATTAATATTTTATACTAATATCTCCTTAGAGTTTTCCATAAATACATATTTCCCTGTTGAAATAAAGATTAAAAGGCACATAACTGTTTGTCAAATTAATTATTTATTTAAAAATTGATATTTCTTATTTGAATTTAATCTGTATAAGGGCAGAATTATGCCCACTGCTGAATGTTGCATATCTGCCATAGTGCAGATAGCAGCTCAGTAAAAATATATTGACTAAATTACTAGATATGATTTAGTGTTTAAATATTTCAAATTTTTTGATATCTTGTGAGTATTTCTCTGTACCATTAAGTATTTCTTTATTATTTTTGTTGACTGCTTAATAGTTTATTACAAAAGTGTCTCAGAAATGATTTTACCACTGATTTTTGGACATTTGGAACATGTCAGTTCTTCATTATTTTAGTTAATATTGTTACAAACAATCTTATGTATAATTTTATGCCTATATCTGAGATCATTTCCTTGGTCCTTTTCCTAGAAAAGAATGTTCTTGTTATACATCATCTTTGGAAAATATTCTGGAATTTTCTATTCTATTTCCCTTACATTGCCTGTAAAACTTTCATACTTACTGTTCTGTGACTTTTCCTTTCTCTCTGATGAACCTGGGATAAATAACACCTAAAGCCTGGGTGCAGCCTCACTCATCCTCCTCTAGAGTGGGGAGCTCTCCATGCTGAGAGGAGACCTTCCTGCTTCTGCCCTAGGAGCCAGCAACATCTATACCTTTGTCTTATTAAACACATCAAGTTACAGAGACATAATAAAAATAGCTTATTCTTTTTTGTTCTTCCTCCTACTCCCATTCTCTCCTTCCTTCTTCCTTACCATTACCTCTTCCTCTCCTCCTCCCTCTTGTCCCCTTCCTCCTCCTCCCACCATTTTAAGGTAAGAAAAGAAACAAAACTTTTTGGACAACATTTTCATGTATTTATTATATATTGTGGGTAATTAAGGGAGAAATACAGGGAAGGGAAGGAAAGAGAGAAAGGGGAAAGATGGAAAGAAAAAAGGAAAGCTAAAAGAAGAAAGAAAAATACAATAAAATGAGACCAGAAGCAACATTTTAAGGTAGGAAAAGTAACTAGAGAATGAGAGGCGGGGGAAAGCAGAAGAAAAAAAAGATACAGCAAAATCTTAGTGTAGCAAAATATACATGTGGCCCCATTTCTATATATCCCATTAGTTTAAGATTTGAATATGTTATTATGATTCTGTAAGTTTTATTTTCATTTTTTTTAAATTTTTGCTTTTTCCTGTAGGGTCAATCTACTAAATCATTTCTATTTTTCCTCTGGGAAAATACTACTTTTCATACTCTTAAATACTTCACTACCTTTTTTATTTCAATATGTCAGTATCCCTATTAAAATGTGGGGTTCCGAGTTGGACAGGGACCTCCAGAGTGTTTCTCACGTGGGCTGAGGGTCAGAGTGCACAGTAGGACTGTCACTTCCTGTGCTTAGCCCGTGGGACTTCCCTTTACTATCGTTTGGTTCCTGTCCATCTCTTTCTAAAAATGTACAGTTTCTTGATCTTATACCTCTTTACCCTCTTAGAAAAGTGATTGACATTCACCACATACTAAATTAGAATACAAAAAATTTAAAATATTGATTTACTAATTTATTTAACAATAACAAAGATAAACTCATTCCATAGGAACCTAATTCACATAGCTGTAGAAAAAATTTTTCCAAAGCCAAAAAATAATATTGAGAAAGTGGCATTGCTTTATGTTTTTGTGTATTTCTTCAACATTTGGCTTAATCCAGGATAGCTTGAGTCTCATATCTGATTCTGCATTTACTCAATTGCAATGTGCTATTTTATTGAAGCACAGATTATATAAATAAAATCTGGCCTCACTCAGGTTCATAGTTGAAAAACTGGGCACTGTTTAAGGGCCTTTTCAGATAGTTGTGGGTATTCCTCTTTGATATTGCACTAAAACTGCCAAGTGGTAGTTTCTGAAAGATTAGTTGCAATATGGAATCTGGAGCCATGTCAGTTAACTTTTTATACTTTATTATACATAACCCATTGGTCTAATTTACCCTTTGAATGGATGTTTTATGATTTTGTAATATCATGCCTTAATCCATGGGAAAACATAAGTTATGTGGATCTTCCAAATATTGACACCTTTTACTCTACAATACAAAAAAATCACATTTCATATTTTTAAAATATTACCATCAATCTCATTCAAAAAGTATTTAAGTATTGGGAATCTGATACTTAAATTCATAGCAAGCATAAATTTTCCAAAATTTACTAGAAAGCTTGAATTTTATCACTGGAAACAAACATTGGATTGGTAGTGATTTCCCTTGAAGTGACAGGGTTATGTCATTCATTCCTGACAAAAAAATCTGCCCCGTCTGAATAACCATAGTTTGTCAGTCAGTCATTTTTCAAGCAAAAATGAAGTCAAGGGTTAATAAAAGTAACATTTACTGCCTAATAAAAGATACCGTTAAGTGAAACTGGCTTCTTTCCCATCTGGGAGCGTGTGGCAGTGAAGGATACAACGAAGGCTTGCACAGTTGGCTGCCACTGTCTTGATTCCATGCTGTTGCTTTTGCACCATCAGCATCGATGACAACAAAGTGAAAAAGGCAAAGGAGTAGTGCTCTGAAAATAGGTTTGACTTCATGGACCCCTTGAAAGGATCTGGTGGACTGTCAATAGTGCTGTGGACCACATTCCAGAACTGCCAGTATCCAGGATGCCTCTTAGTCATGCTAATGATATTAAGTGCCCCCCCATCCTATCAGTGATAATAGGTGTGGGGGGGGGCTCAAAAAAATAACACTAATAGCAGCAGGAAACAACATGTCTCAGGTGCATGCCAAGTGCTTTTCATACATTATCTCACAGCAACCCCTCAGGTAGGTCCTATTTTATCCCCACTTTTAGATGAGGAAATTGAGAACCAGAGAAGTGAGGTAACATACCTAAGATCACACAGCTGGTAGGTAGTGGAACCCACAGGCAACTCTGTCTGCTCCAAAGCTCATGCTCTGAGCTGCTGTGTTATCGCTGGAGAGGTTGATGGGCTGGGAGAGGGAAAGACATGGCATGCTGGACAGGTAGGAAGTCAAAAAGGGCTGAGTGACTCAGACCCAAGGACCTAAGAAGTTGACCAAATGTTTCTTCCAACTTTCTTTTTCCCATCTGATTCTCCAAAAAGTCCTCAGCCATGGTTGGTCAGAGTTCTTATTTCTACTTCCTAGGTAAAGAAACTGAGGCTGTTCAGCAGACAAGGATCCCCTCAGAGTCCAGCTGAGAGAGCTGCACCTTCTCACCCAACGCCAAAGTCTTGGCCTTTCTTGGCAGATTTCCCCCCGTGGGGTGTCATGCTATCACATGGCATGAAGGGAAATTTGGCAAAACAGGCATTGGCATTGAGATGGAGAGGCTGGGCAGGCCCATGGTGCCACAGAGTAATGATGACCCAAGGTCAGGCACTAGTCTGACCCCCAGTGATAGTTCTCACCTGGGTGTCTGTGACTGAGACTCAAAGCTGTTTCCTATTCTTGGGGTGCAATTCCACATTAAGCCAGAAACAGTTTTATCTGCCAACAGTAAAGGAGGCATGGGGGTGGGGGATGAAGCAAATAGGCCAGAAAAGGATGCTGACGCCTTGGAGGCTGCTGACAAAGAGGGAGGTTTGAAGGAACAGAGAAAAAGAAGGTCAAATGCAGCCTGGATTTCTTTCTCCATGAAGAGAGAAACTGAGTCCTGCAGAGGGGAAGAAACTTGCCAAAAGTCACATAGCCCATAGCCTGTGAAGAAACAATGCCAAGTGCCATGCTGGCTGCAATCCCCTGGTGATTGACTCACAGCACTCTCAGCAAAGAGGCTATACTCAGATAAATCAAAGCCAGCTTGCTGGAGGATTCCTCTGGTCTCTCAGAGCAAACAGGCAAATGCCAGCCAGGGTTGCTTTGCAAGCAGCTCAGGCTCTGCAGACTGCTCCCCTTCTATGAAATTCTTGTGAATCCTGGGACTGAGATCCAGGAGGGATTTTCTTGGGTGTCTTAGGTCCCCTCCCCAGTATTCGTAATCACGTTGCTCCTGCATACCTCTCTGGGTGTTTAAATTTCAAGTGGGTTGTATGTTTGGTTCAATCTGAGATTTCTAGTCTTCCAATGAGTCAATTTTGCCTTTGTTCTTTTGTTTATGTACCCTAGACAATCAACAGTTCCTGAAAGTTGCAGGCCTCCTGGATACGGAAGAGGGGAAATTTTAGGACAGTTCCTGAATGGTCAGGCCTTCAAAGCCCCCTTCAAGGCCAACTGTATGGCCACTAGGATAAAGGGGGGAGATCCTTCTCAACCCAGCGTCTGCCAGAGGAATCCCCATCCCACCTCCCTCACTCAGGCAGTAACCCTAACGGTCTTTTACAAGCAGAACTGTTTGGAGGGAATTTTTCGATAATAAGGAGAAAGATCGCTAGCTCCTCCACTCCTTTCCTCATCAACAAGTTCAATTCTGGATTTTAATAATTAGGAGTTAATTCCTTAACATTAGATTTTGTTCACCAGGGCCAAAGAGAGAGCATTTTGTCTTCTTCCCCCCTTCCTTCCCCTTTATCCCTCTTCCTCCTCCTCCTTCTTCTTTTTTCTGTAAATTTTTATTGACAATCTGCTATGTTCAAAGCCCTGTTTTAAGAGCTGGGGATTCAGCAATGAGTGAAGCGAACAAATTCTGCTCTGGTGCGGCTGACATGCCCTTGGGGGAGTCAGACAGGCGTAATGGGCCAGCTGCCTGTGTGTTAAGCAAACAGGTTAAGGGCCTAGATAGTGATGGAAGTGACATTTCAGATGGAGTAGTTAGAAACAGACTTCGAGTTAGGGCCAGGGTTTGGAGTAAAGATCTGAGGAGGTGATATTTAAAAGAGACCTCGATGAAGCGAGAGAACATATCCTGAAGTATCTGGGGAAAGAGTCCGCTACTTGTCAGCAGCTTAGCTCTAAAATGGAGCAGGGCTGCCTTCCAATCACAAATCCCTGCTGTCAAGTGCCTTTTCCCCAGTTTTTCCCTGAGAGACAGGGTCTTAGTCTGTCCGTCAGGCTGGAGCCCAGTGGCATCATCTAGCTCAATGCACCCTCAAACTCTGTCCCAGCCTCCTGAGTAGCTGGGACTATTGGCATGCATGATGACACTCAAGCCAATTTTTCTTATTTTTTGTAGAGATGAGGTCTCTTTCTGTTGCCCAGGATAGTCCCAAGCTCCTGGCCTCAAGTGATCCTCCTGCCTCAGCCTCTCAAAGTGCAGGGATTACAGGCATGAGCCACCACACCCAGCTGTCCTCTGCATTCTTGAAGACCATTCTTAGGTCCAAACCAAACCTTCTTATCCCAGTGAGTCTGACTGTTATTTCAGCCTAAACTTACCTTTCAGATTAAATTTACCTTAAAGAACAAAACCAAAACAAAAATACCAGCCCTTATAGGATATGGAGTTAGTTGACTGTGTCTTTGATTCCTCTGTAGTTCTTAGTCCTCCCAGGATTCTGGAGCCTTAGAGTTGTAAGCGACCTCTCAGGTCAGATGCCCCCAACCCCTCATTTTACAAATGGGAAAAGTAAAGCCTAGGCATAGGAAGGGCCATGGTTTGGGCTGGTTACAGTTAGTTACCAGAATGGCCTAGTGGGGACTGATGCTCAAGGACCCCGCCTATTCTGTGCTCTCCTTCCTTCCACCTCCCACCGCCCCACATGTCACCTTTAATCCACATCTACTTTATAGACTTGGAGAGTAACAATAATAGCTCATGTTTGCGCAGAACTTGGGTTTCCTCTTGCAATGTTGTTCTGTTCTTTTCTGAGGACATTTTCTGAGAAGGAAAACTCTCTGTAGGTTTCATTTTTTTCATTTAAACTAAATATTATCTTTTGATTTATGCCAGGCTCTGGGCTAAAGGATTTACACTCAGTATTTCACTTAACCCTCACAACCCCTTTGTGAGGCAGTATGATAATCATTCTTACTAAAAGACTGGGAAGCTCAGGTTCAGAGAGGTGGAGTAACTTATTCAAAGTCACACAGCCACAGAATGATGGAGATGGAATATGAATGCAAAACCTGTAGACTCAGACTCACCCACCAAGCTGGTCTGCTCTCTATGGCTACCATCTACCATCAGTCAAGGCAGAGTGTGCCTTTTGGGGCATCTGTCCCTTCAGACTTGTTGGAGCCTGTATCTCCTTTTCTATTTTGGTTACTTTTCCTAATTGTCATTATCATAGCCGGAGGGCCATGCAAGAAGCCTACCATCCCCTCGCCTTTCCCTCTGAAATTCCTGACCCATCATTTGGGAAGCTTAGCATCACCTGATCTTGGCATCCTGACTGTATGTGTTGCAATATGAAATGATGGCTTGACCCAAAGACCACCTGCTATGGGCTGGTCAGCAGTCTAAGACATATGACTGCTCTGTCCAATAGGAGCACTGTGCTCTGGCTGGTGATTGGCTGAACCAATCAGGCCTTTTCTCTTGGAGAGCAGTAAGAAAGAGCAAGGTATAGAGCATGCTTCTAATCAGAGCACCGGGTGGCAACAAACACCCAGTGCTTATGGGCAAAGCAAGAGTGAAAAACATTCCAGTGGTGGAACAATATTCTGGCCTCTGTTGGCTTTGGCTCTAAAGCTTCCCTTACTTCTCATGAATCCTTAAAATAAACTTCTAGTAAATGAGTAACATGAATGGGTCTCTGACCATGCTCCCTGGAAGAGGCCAATAGACCCTCTTCAGTATGTCTCCCGATAGCTGCAGTAGGTGGCTTGGCTGGTCACCCCCTAGCACTCAGCAACCCTGTCATGTTGGGCAGAACTTCCCTAGTGATTGGCTCTTGGATATACCTGAGATTAGTTTCCCAAAAGGTGGCTGAGCAACTATCTGGGCAGACTCCTGAGGGCCACTTCAGACCTGCTGGATCAGAATGTCTGTGGGTGTTGCCTGAGACATCTTATCCAAACTTGCTGGATGATGTTATTGCCAAGTGCTTTTTATGAATTTTTAAAGTTTGAAAGCAATGGCTATAGGTAGCTGCTTTTGGAAATCCAGGTCCTCCCACATGTGCTGAGCACGCATAATGAGGGGGGAAGAACCTGTGTTCCTCTGGTCTAAGGCTTTGCCTGGTTGAACCCTCCTTTGTGGGGTGTGGAGGTAGAGAGCACTGGCCCACCACAGGCAACACTTGCTGATGGGTCTCAGGAACTGATTACACCTGAAATTACAAAATACCACCCATGAACTGTGGCTGCAGAATGCACAAGTAATGTTTTTGAAAGGATTTTGAGTTATTTTCCAAATTTGATGATCAGAAGACTTCACGCACACATAAAATCTGATCTCTAACTTCTCTAGAAAATCTGGGAGATTTAGTAGCCCGCTGGGCCTTCACTGTGTTTGGCAGCCAACAACTGCCATTGAATACAGATGCCATCTGTAGACAGTGCTCGAGGGCTCCTTTGACTTTCGGGGTCCTCCTTTCCTGCTAGTCTCCAAATCTGGGGCTGTCAGTGGTTCAAGCAAAATGGGAGTGAGCACATTTCTTTGGAGATATGAAGAATATTCCTTCATGTTTAATAAATGAACTTAGTAATTATCTTAAGACAATCTTAAATGAAGATGGCTCACTTTACTCCTGCCTGATGTGGGCCTGATCCAAAAGGCATTCGACTTTGACATTCGACACTGACTTCCAGACCCCTCCTTGGGGCTAGAGCCAGAGGCCATGAGTTCACAAAAAACAAGAAAACAAAAAAAGAGGGTATTGGTTGTTAGAAAATTGGATATTAGAATCCAACTGTGGAGTCCAACATCTTCCTCGTACAGAAAGAGAGTGTGTGGTTTGGAAAGAGAAAGCCCCCCTGGAGGTCACCATGAAGTAGGGCATAGCCAGGGGGATAACGCAGTCCTCACTCCCAGGGCTGAGCTCTTCCAAGCACATCATATAACTATCCCCATCCTTTATTTACAACTGGCACAGTTTCCTCTAAAGTTTCCTTACACTTGGATGCATTATCTTTTTCTGGGTGTTCAGAGTATTCCAAGTACAGTTCCAACTAAAAGGTCTTATAAACTAACTGATTTAGTTATTATCCTTATTTAGCAAGTGAGGAAATTTTCTAAAGTTTACAAAGTCATGTAGCTTATTAGTGGATGAGAAGGAACTGGAGTCCAGGTCTGGGTGCAGTCGAAGCCTGAGGGCTTCCCTGCTGTGCTGTTTAACACCAACCTATCCGGTAACCCTGGCAGGAAGGAGCCACATTGTTCCCATTTTATGGATGGGGAAAGCAAGAAGATAGGTGTTCTGCCCAGGATGACACAGCTAGTAACTGATACAGTCAGGACTAAAATCTGGGGCTGGCTCCTGGGCTGGTGCTTGTAACTGTAGCCTCATTTGCTTCTCCCTGTCCTGGCCAGAAACCTTCCATCCGAGCACTTCTAGTACTTCGTGTGGAATCACCTTGTAGAACTCAGTGTGTACCCAGGGTGGCATGCTGGGGCAAGTCTGTGTGGTTCTGTAACAAGGCAGCATTGTGCACCAACACACAGATGTGGCCAGATCCTGGACGCTCAGGTGGAGTGTCACCCCCAAATGGAGAATAGGAGTCCATAGGCAGAGGGGGCCTTCTCCAATGTCACTCTTGAAACACTAGAGCAAAACATCTCCAGAGCCAAAACAAGGGAACAGGGCCCTGACTTCTTTTTTGCATGATTCTTTCACTTTCCAACACAAAAAGCTAGTTACCTCCTATTTATTTTTTAATTATTATTTTTTTAATTTTTGAGACAGAGTCTTAGTCCATCACCCTGGGTAGAGAGCTGTGGCATCGTAGCTCACAGCACCTTCAAACTCTTGGGCTTGAGCAATCCTTTTGCCTTAGCCTCCTGAGTAGCTAGGACTGTAGGCACCTGCCATTATACCCAGCTAGTTTTTAATAGAGCTGTGGTCTTGCTCTTGTTTAGGCTGGTCTGGAACTCCTGAGCTCAAGCGATCCACCTGTCTCAGTCTCTCAGAGTGCTAGGATTCCAGGTGTGAGTCACCCTGCCCTGCCCCCTCTTATTTCACAGGAAAATGCTGTGAAATTCTGATTGTCTTTTGTCATTGTCATTTCACTTTGTGAAAGATGAGGTGTGACTTCTCATCACTCAGAATCGCAGCACTCCAGAAAGCGAGGACTGTATCAGTGGTTCTCTCTACATGCTTCGAAGTTTCCTGTTAGGCACTTTTGAGGTTTTGAAGATAATAAGGTCTTTGTCACCAAGATTCAAGATTCAAATTGACTAAAGGATGTTAATCACTCAATTAGAAAATGTATTTTATATATTGGGGTTTAGTGTAAGATGTCATCTTAAAGAAAGAACTTTGCTACTAAAAATAAAAATGGAATTCTCTTTTCCTAAAATATTATGATTCACAGAACCAGAGGATACATCTTTTCAGAGGAAGAAAGTAATTGTGATTCAAAGTCAAATATCCCAGCCACGTAGAGGAGACCAAAGGTTCACCTTGGGCTTACCAACCACCTTGCTGAAAGAGGATCCTGCCTTCCTGCATTCCCACATGGATGGGCTGGGTCAATGGCAGTGTGTCTTCTGTCCTTGCCAGATGTACATTAACTTGCCATACTTACACTGGAGCCCCTGGTATACCAGCTACCCCTTGGCAGGAGGGTCTAAGCCACCTGGTAGCTCTACCATTCAGGCTTGCCTGTGGGATTCTCTACGTCTCTACTCTAGGTTCTAGGGCCCAGAAGCCTGGCTGCAGATTCTGACCTGGAGACCTGGGGTTAAGTCTTCAGGGGGGTGGGGTGAGAAAGAGATGATGGTGTGAAGGTTTCTGGAAACAGGGTTACAGGTGATATTTCCTTCTCTGTGAGTACAGGGATCATTAAGGTCTGTTTACGCAGTAACAAACTAGAGAAATGCAAACAGATGAAGCAGATATATCCTCAGACCTGCTTTCCTCCTCTTCCTATCCAGATGGGGTGGGCAGTGCATGTGTGCACACACACACATGCACATGGACACACACACTCAGATTCACACTTGGTTTGGTTCAACTGTAGTTTTTAGTAAAGTGGTTTAACTAGTCTGGTCAGGAAAACTGCTTCTATTTCTGGCTATTCTTGCCACCTTTCTTGCTCGCCTTTATCCACAAACAGATTAATAACCACTGGTTGCTCCTTGCTGCAGCCAAACCTGGCCTGCCTGGCCAGCTCACCCAGCCACGGATCACTCCTGTGACTCATCTCTTTAATGCCATCAAGGCCAGACTCCATATCCTCAGACACTAGAGACAGCAAACAGCAGGCCTGGAGGGCAGTGCGTTGTTCAATGCAAGCCTGTCTCTTTACAGGTGGGAGAGGCTGGAGGAGGAAGTGGCAGTTCTATCTTCCAGGATTAGAAGCCAGATTTACCTAACTCCAGAAACTTTGCTGACTCTAAGGCCTAGGGAGATTCCTTACATAGAGATGACTTCCACGGAAGTGACTCTCAAAATTTCTCCTGCCCTTATCTGCATTTGGATTTTCAGTCTCTGTTTCCAGCAGTCAGTGGTACTTTGCCGCTTATATGTCTGTGAGCAGCCACCAATTGAAGACTCTGATTCCTGACAAGATCAGACTTGGTGTTATTCTCCTTTCCGTATCCCACTCCCTCTGGCCTCCTCTGCCCTCTCCAGCTCAGGCTGCAGCCACAGCATCCCTCTTTTGGTCAGACAGGGAGGCTCTTTACTTCATCTCTGACCCTCCCCCTCCCTGCTTACTGTGTTAAATCAACACCCAGTGGTGTGCTGAGCTGTGTTTATGCTTTTAATATGCTTCTGGCCTCAGATCTTTGTTTTCTGTCTCCCACCTCAAATCCACTGTGCAAGGCATTGCTGTGTTCATCTTCTTAAAGCCCTGGCCAGATCTCAGCACTTCCTTTCTTAAAGACCATCATTGACTTTCTGCTGCTGGAGAGAGTCAGGGCTCTATTGTTTGGCATGGCCTTTAAGACCCTCTGTAATATCGGAAACTTCCTGTGATTCCTTTTTGTTTCCAACCCTCCACACAAACTGAACTATTCCCAATGTCCCCATTGCTTTCCATATCTACACACTTGTCCTTTTTGTTTCAAATCCCCCAATGCTCCCCTTCCCCCAGTGCTCACCCTCTTTTAAGGTCTAGCTCAAATGCTGTCTCTAGGAAGGCCTCCCTGAACAAAATCTTGCCCCCCTCACACCACCTTCATACCCATTCCCCAGGTAGAGAAGGAGACTCTCACTCTGTGACAACTATTTATGGAATACCTATTATGTGGGAGGCACTGTGGCTATTCATTCATACATTGTTACAACTTTTGTCAAATACCGAGTGCTTACCATGTGTCAGGCACTGTCTTGATATAAGAGATACAACCCTCACTATTAGAATATAATACCAGGTAGTGATAAGTGCAAGGAAGAAAATACATAGAAACCAGCTGAGTCTGATTCACAGGGAAGATAATAAATGAGTGAGGGATGAATGGGGCCCACGAGGTCCTGTGACACAGAGGGATGCCCACTCCAGGGATGTGCAGGCCTAAATGGTCCCACCTGGGAGCAAAAGTTCAGCAAAAGCCCAGCAAAAGCCCAGCAAAAGCCTCAGGCAATTCTGTGGCTTCTGCATCCTGACTTCTTTTTTTTTTTTTTGCAATTTTTCGCAGGGGCTAGGTTTGAACCCGCCACCTCTGGTATATGGGGCCGGCACCCTATTCCTTGAGCCACAGGTGCTGCCTCTGACTCCTTCTTTGATGTGGCTGGGCCTCCTTGTCCCGCTGTCTGTAAGGGAAATGCAGACACAAGGAGTACCTCCTTCCAGGGCATGCAGAGACAGGGGCTCCCTGTGGCTGTGCCCTGGAGGCTTTGTTCCCAGCCATGTTCCCTTGCTGTTGGGAGGATGAAATGCATATCCAGACTCCCTGGGAGTTTGAGCAGTGCAGACAATCAGAACAGAGACTGCTGGGAAGGCAAGGGCATCATGGATCCTTCTGTTAGCAGGATTGCAAGTGTTACCTGAGTTAGCTCAGGTGGGTAGATCAGTCTGTGGAAATCATAGCAGATTGGCTGCCTTACCCCTCACCCCTGTACTCCACTCCCTCAGGTTCTACCCTGTGGCATATCCTCCCCACTCCTCTCGATGATGACAATGATGATGGCCACCACCACCGCCACCATGAGGAACGCTCACTGGGGGGTCTGTGCTGAGTGCTTGATGTGGTTTTTCTCGCTCACTGCTCACACACAGTTCTGGAGGTAGGTACTGCCATTATCCTCGTTTTATCGCTGAGGACTATCAGGCTTAGAGAAGTTAAGAAGTTTGTGCAGAAAGCACACCTAGTCCATGAAGGTGTTGGAATTCAAACCCAATCAGATGCCAGATGCCAGGGCCCCTGTGTGCTTAGTGACATAGCAGTTTGTAGTCTCCAATGCTGTTCACGGACCTGAACAGTAGCAAATCCATTTATTCAACATTTACTTCTTATTCACTATATGCTCTTTGAGCACGTCTCCGGACTGGGCTCTGGGAAGAACTCTGCCCTTCTTAGGAAGCGCTCTGTTCAGTTACTGCAGGGCCAGATCATGGCCACCAGGCGAGATGTCTAGTCCGCCTGCAGCTATAGCTACCATTACTTCCAAAGCCTGAAAAAGTCATGGGTCTTTTCCTATATTCAGACAATCAAAACCAGTAACAATTCAGGCCAGACGCACGGAAACCCAGCAAGATGCAAAATGAGCAGGTGGAGAAATGGCAGGGAGTTCTGGCAGGCAAAGCAGCGCTGGAGGGAGATACTACCTTTCTAATCCTTGCCCCTCTCTGCAGCAATCCTGTGGAGATGAATTTCCGAGTCCTCTAAAGAGAAAGGAAGGGATCTGTGTAAGCTGTACACTGTATCATTCTGGTGTTGGGGACTTTTGCCAGGTGTTCATGAAGTGACTTTAAGTATGACCCAACTTTTTCCCCCTGGATACTGTTATTTCACCACCTGCAAGACTAACTTGTCTGAAATATAAAAGGAACCAAGGTTAGGCTTTGTCAAATTCCCAGCTTAGAAATGGGATGGCATTTCTTTAGCCAGTTAGGAGACATTTAAAAGGAGACATAGGGGTGGCTCAAAGGAGTAGGGCGGCCACCCTATATACCAGAGGTGGTGGGTTCAAACTCAGCCCGGACCAAAAACTGCAAAAAAAAAAAAAAAAAGAAAAAAAAGAAAAAGGAGATATGGGAAGAAATTTGCTGAAAAGAGTCCTTGAAGATTATTTGGACACTGTCATCCTTTTGCTCATTCCCTTCCTTAGAGCAATTGGACTGGTTCTCCAAGATCCCACTGGAGCTGTTGGTTTTCAGCTTTTTAATGGAATAGATGGATCTTTGAGAATCACAAGAAATCTGTATAATCACTCAAAAATGCCATACCCACACAATTTAGTATACAATTTTAGAATATTCCAGGGCTTCCTGAAGTGCATCTCTGAGCCCAAATATTGTTGTTCCCAAAGTGATATATGCAAGCAAGAGAATTTTAGGTAGTACATGAACAAATATTTTTTAAAATTTTAATTCCTATTTATTTTTATATGAATTAAGATTGTAATTAATACATTGGATCTCTGAACTTGTTAAATTTCCTTGTCTTCGTGCTTGGGTGTTGGAGTGGCCTGCTTCTTGGCTCCTGGAATCTCCCACTGTCTTACTGTATTTCCCAAATGATGTTTCTGGGTGGGACAATCCAGCCTGAGGTGGGTGGAGTCCACTTTCCCCCATCTCAATGAGAGCAGCTGGTGCAGAGATGTCTTTAGTCCGGCATCTTGGATCTCCTGTTATCTGTGAGCTTGTGAATGTATCTGCTTGGGATGAGGTACATCCAGATATTATGATGGAATTGAAGTCCTTCTTTTATATTTATCACTATTTATTTATTTGTTTGTTTTTATAGAAATGGTCTTACTCTGTCACCCAGGCTGGAGTACAGTAGCACAATCATAGCTCATTGTACAATCACAGTTTGGGGCCAGAGTGATCCTCCCACCTCAGGCTCCAGACACACCCAGCTAAATTTTAAATTCCTTTGTAGAGACCAGGTCTTGTTATGTTGCCCTGGCTGGTCTCAAACTCCTTGACCTCAAGCCATCCTTCCACATTGGCCTCCCAAAGTTCCAGGATTATAGACATGAGCCACTTCATCCAGTGTGAAATCACTCTTAAGAAGAGCATTAAGTAAATGATCAATGGTTCTTGAGGAAAGCCTCCACACAAGTCGTGATGCTGTGGATGCACTTCTCTCATTTTTTAGAGTCTCTAACTCAACAGTCAAATTTCACAATGAAGTAACTGAGGCCCAGAATGTTATGTGACTTAAGAGTTCTCAATAGTCACAGGTAGATTGGGAGAAAATCTCCAGGACACTAGATTCTTAAGACTGAGGTTTTTTTTTTTTTTTTTTTTGTAACACCATTAGTTTTCTTGCTTTCTACTTGTGTAATTTTAACCTCAAATGGGGGAAAAATAATGAAAATGAAAAGTTCATTTGGGTTCGTTCTGGGAGCACAGGTAACCAGCAGTAACTTCATGTAGCCAGTTAGACTGCTGCCGTTTGACAAGGGCTCTTACAAGTATTTTCCTTACACTTTTTTCACTGCTTATACTTATAAACGGAAAACATTTTTTCAAGATGCTTGTCATTCCTCCCACATTGTTAGAGATCTGCCTGTGTATAGTCTCAGGAAATGATTTGATGTTCTCCCCTGGGAGTTTATTCTATTTAGCTAGAATCATAAGAGAGAATCAACTTTGTATGTTATGAGGCTTCTTTCGATTTGGGTTGACACTGTACTTGCTAATCTGATTGCCAAGTTGAAAACAAATGGTGTATAAAGACTTTTAAAAAATCTTCTACATGGATCAGTCCACATGGGGAGCATGGTACTTGACTCTGAATGCATCGCTTTCAGGGGGACATGGGCATAGGGGACTGTCCAGAAAGAGGGTGACAGAATGGGAGGAGATTGCAGCACTATCAGGGGAGCACCAGCTAAAGGAATTGGCTGGCCTGTGGACAGAAGAACGCAGAGGCCATCCCAAGGTCACTGTTTTCAGCTCTTTGAAGGGCTGTTGGGGTCAGAGCAGGGCAGGCAGGCTGTGCTGCGTGTCTGCAGAACCTTAGGCTACAGACACCATCTGCCACTTCAGGGCCCGGGAGCAGAGTAGGCAGGTGGACACCTGGGAGAAGGTGAGGAGGGCAACGCAGAAGCTTTAGGGAATTGTCATCACGCAGGAATGAAGGCTAGAAATTTGAGTTTTTAAATGTAAAATCTTCTGATTATTTAACAAGGGTAATAGATTTTAAATACATTTGAAAACATCATGACGCCAAAAACATATCTGTGGGTTAGATCAGGCCTGCAGACTACCACTTAGTAACTTACTCCTTAAGGGTCATGGGTTCCTTCAGCATTCTCAGCTGCCACTCCAGCACTTAAGCCTACATGTGGCTTCCCCTTTCTTGTGTGGCAGTTCCTCTGGTACGGTCTTGTGTTCAGGGTTGAGGGTACACAGAGGCTCAGCAGGGCATTTGTACTACTCTTTAGAAGGAAGTGGGAGACTCAGGGATAAGAACCCTGAAGCTCCAAGAGTTGGGAGACTCCTTATGGGGTATAGGGAGAACCAGGCAATCCAGAGAACATGGAGAGGTGGCAGGTGTCTGGAAATATCATTGACCAGAGACAGGAGATCTGAGTTTTCATGCTACCTCTGCAATTCCCTAGTTGTGTGTCCTTGAATGAGTAACTTCACTGGGTCTCTTTCCTCCACTGAGATGGTATTGGATGGGGTGCTATGATGTAGCAGCCACTCCTCCTCACCCTCAACCTGTTCTTTCAGGATTTCCAAGTCCTCACATCCAGCGTGACTTTCTGTAGTGCACTTCCACCAACCCTAAGAACTCACTGTGCAGAGCCAGTCTGGGTCAAGTTACCCTTCCCTGCCATTCCAGCATTCTCTCTCCTTTGAATGCCTTCCTACTTTCTCTATCCTTGTAACCCTTACCCATCTGTTCCCCACGCAAGCCTCTCCTGACCCCACAGCAGGTCTATTCCTTTGTAATATGCACCATTCCATCGGAGTGCTCACTATTTTTGCTATATTCATTAATTTGTTAGATCATCAGATTAATGTCTCACTGGGTTAGATTTTCTAATGGTCTCTTCTAACTCTGATATTTGGTAATTCTGGGATGGACAAACAATGAGGGGCAGTGCACAGAGCAGAGGTTCTTAAGCTTTACTGTACCCCATGAGCCCAGGAGGGTCCAATACACACTCGGCACGAGCCTACTGGTTTGAGAAGCCCTCATGTAGAGGCTAAGAGAACAAACCTGGTCGTGAAACTTGCCATCTGTGGGACTCTTTGGACAAATCACCCTGAAATTCAGTTAACTCATCTGTAATTTCATGTGTTAATTTGACTGCACCATGGGTTGCTCAGACATTTGGTCAAACATTAATCTGGATACACGCATCAGGGTGTTTTGGGATGAGATTAACATTTAAGTCTGTAGTCTAAGTAATGTAGATTGCCTTCCTTAATGTGCCCCGTCCAGTCTGGTGGAGACTGGACTAGAAAAAACATGGCTGCTGTTCCTCCGAACAATGGAGAATGTCTGTGCTTGTCTGCCTTTGAGCAGGAACATTTCTTTTTTCTTGCATTCATACTAGAACTGAAATATCGCTTTTCCTGGATCTTGAAACTGCAACTTTTAAGCTGGAATTATACCATCAGTTCTTCTGGGTCTCCAGCTTGCCAACTGCTGATCTTGGGACTTGTCAGCCTCTATAATTACATAAGCCAATTTTTTATAATAAATCACTTAGAAAAAATGTATACACACACACACACACACACACACACACCCTACTAGTTTTGCTTCTCTGGGGGGACCCTGAATAATACAGTAATAGCTGCCCCAAAGGGTTCTTGGGAGAAATAAGTAGGTTAAATCCCTTAGCTATTGTTGGGCACAAAGCAAGCATGCCATGAATGGAGGCCATAAGAATATTTTAAAATCTAAGTCAGAGCATCCTCAGGATATAGATTCTAGCTGGAATTTTGAATGTTTGCTGTCTTCACCAATTAGCACCTCCCTCCCCACCACAGGACTCAGGGAAATACAAGGTTAAATCAACTAGTGGTGATTTTTCCCCCAGGGACATTTTGCAATGTCTGGAAATATTTTATGTTGTTACAATTGAGGGAAGGGATGGTGCCACTGGCATGTAGTGGGTAGGGGGCAGGGAAGCTGTTGAAATGCAGAGGGCAGGCCCATGACTAAGAATTATCTGGTATAAAATGCCAGTAGTAGGCTAATGAGTAAGACAATAAGTGTAATATGAATGTATGATCGGGCTATCCTAGAGCCCATATGCATACAGTCAACTGACTGCACAAACACAAAGCCTGACTCCCAGCCATCAGCCAAACTGACTCACCACTACCCTCCATCCTCCGCCCCACCCCCGAGGCTGACTTACTGGAATGAGAAGGCAAGCAATTGATCTACGCACAACTCTTCAGGAAAGTAAAGGTTCAGGGAAGCTGTGTGTCCCTGGTGTCCTATACAGTGTGGTCATGAAACATGACATACAGTTGCTCCCACACCCTCTTCCTGACTAAGCTTTCCAATACTGCGCAGTTCCTGTCCCCTGGAAACTCTAGGAAAGCAAGAGGCCGAGAGGTTGCTGGAGGCAGGGAAATGGCACGAGGCCCGGTGTTGTGCTGAGCTACTGACTGCTCAGGTGGTTTAGGTTGACGCACTTTCCCCTTTTTGGCTTTAATTCCTGCATCAGTGAAATGAGAGGCTGGGATGGAATGACCTTGTAAATGCTCTTCTGTTCAGACCATGTAGGGCTGACTCTTAGTAGGGCAAGATTAGAATTTCCTTATGGAGGGTTGTTTTCTCCCACGAATACACACAACTTGGGAACATGAGCTTTAAAATTTGAGAATTTGACCAATCTAGGTTGGAAATCCTACCTTTTTCTCTTACTTTGATATAATTCTTGGAAAGTCATTTAAATGGCAATAGTAAAACTACTTATCTTGATAAGCTGATGCAAGATTTAAAAAGGTGTTTGAATAAATCTCTGACAAAGAAAAAGCACTTAATAAATAGAAGCTGCTATTATTATTATTAGATATTACATTGTGGTGGTAGAAGCTTCAATAGTGAACACACAAAACATATGATTCAGAAATGGTCTTTATTTATTTTTTATTTTTTTGAGACAGAGTCTCACTCTGTTGCCCAGGTTAGAGTGCTGTGGCCTCAGCCTAACTCACAGCAACCTCAAACTCCTGGGTTCAAGTGATCTCCCTGCCTCCTACAGGTGCCATCACAATAACTGGCTAATTTTTCTACTTTTAGTAGTGATGAGGATCAAGGGATCCTCCTGCTTTGGCATGTCAGAAGGCTAGGATTACAGGTGTGATCCACTGCACTGGGCCAACAGGTGATCTTTATGATAGAAGAATTTACAAGCCACCAAGAGAACCAGGTCAGTGAAGGATGAGAGGGACCAACAGAAGCATGGCCACTAGGTTGCAAGGCAGGATTTTGAGGAAGAAGTTCATTCCAACTGGAGAGACGGAGAAGGCTTTGGTGGAAAAAGTGGGGTGCAGAGAAGGGACATTCCAGGATATATTGGGAAATTATCTCAGAATGTTTTCTGGATTCTGAGTGCGTCCTCTTTATATTCCTAAGTTATAGTTAAATGGGACAAGCAAGTTTCCTCTGTGGTTCTCACTCAGCCTATAAAACGTCTGTGAAACCGATGGATTCCACACATACTTTATGTTTTGCCTGACCCTTCTACCAAAGAAACAAAATAAAACAAACAAAAAAACCCCAAACAGCAAATACCTACATCCAAATAGTTCTAGTCCATAAGTCAGCAGACTGGAGACCCAGGGAGAGCCAAAGTTACATTTAAAGTGTCCAAAAGGAGTCCTTGGTAGCAAGACACAGGTGCACAGATAAAGGAAAAATGAAAGGCCAGAAATGAGCAGGTGCTTTTTCTAGCCAGGAATTCAAATGGGGAGTTCAGGGAGTGAATTAAGGAACCCTCTGTGTGCCCTGCAAGGCTCAAGCTGTGTGGGCCCAGCTATCCCTAGAGCCCTCAGAAAGCAAAGCTATCTCTATAGGAGAAGAGAGGGAGACAGGCATGAGGACACACAAGCACAGGATTTGAAGTAAGTCCTGCACAGAAGAGACCCACAGGCCTGATGCGACAGCCCAGCCTCCTTATGTAAATGAGGCAGCTAATGGGGCAGACCGTGGTCCTGGCTCTGCATGTCACCTGCTGTCCTGTCCTTTGCTTCATAGGCTGCAATGAAGATTAAACAGGAAGCCACATGTAAAGGGACTGTTGTAAAATGCAAAGTGTTCCATATGCATAGTAAAACACAGATGTGTTACTGTTATTATTTTCAGAGATGAGGAAACTGAACTGCAGAAGGGAAGGTCTTTGCCTGGCCCCTGAACAAATGGCAGAGCTGGAAGTTTCTGTCTCCTCAGGCTGGGTGGGCAGGTTGCTGTCAGGGGCAGGGCGCAGGCAGGCCAGGGTCTCCTGAACAGCCGAAGCCCTGCACTTTGGGCCACCTTCAGCCAAGGGAGGCTGGCTGGGCTGATAAACACAGCTAAGGCGTATCCTGTATGCTTTTCAGCAGCCCCTCCTACTAGGACGCCAAAGCACGCAGGTTTGTTGTGGGAAGCCCTGGGGAGCTGAGAGGAAGAGCTTGGGAGAACATGTGGGAAATTGAGACAGCCAAGAGAAATGAAAAACACATTAGCTGGTGTGAAGGGAAGAGGATGCAGAGACACAATCCATAGCTTTAAACGTTTCCGTCATCTGGGGCAGAAGGGTGAAAGCGCCCTTCTGCCCGGCAGGGCCAGCCCAATTCCAAAGCTCGGGCTGCTGAAGCAAAACGCCTGCACTCTTTTTCTCTGTCAGAACTTTTGCACAGATAGTGACCATGGCGAATCATTCCAATGCAAACACGCAGAATTTCCACAGCCTGGCTTCCAGGTTGGTCTGTGGATAGAAGACAATAGCCTAGTGACACATGCTTTGATGTAGGGTGGCTCCTGTGCCAGCTCCCTGTGCTTTGTTGAGCAAAGCAACTGTCCTCCTCGAGTCTCTGATTCCCCACCAGGGCATCTGGGAGGGAGGAGTTAGGAGGTACTTTCTCCATTTAAAAGCCTGAGGGAGGTAGGGGAGGGGAACAGCATAAACCTTCATTGTGTAGGAATAGTCACCAAGTGCTGCCTTAGGTATTTCACAGCCAGAGTCTCCCTCAGCCTTACGGTTTCCCTTTCAGGAAGATATCATTGTTTCTACTTTAGATATGAGGATCATGAGGCCCAGAGAGGTTTAAGACTTGTCCAAGGTCACACAACCAAAACCCTCAAAGTTGAGATTCCAAATCATGTCTGCTGCTCTTCTAAGACAGTGGTGGCACAGCAGTGAGCAGTATGCTTGTCTCTGAAAGTAATGTTAGTGTGGAAGATGCACTTCTCTGCACGAGCCTGTCCCACCTCCCAGCTCTGGACAATTTTTAAGGGGAAAGACCCCCAACTTTGGAGATAGGACACAAGAGATGTATGCCAGAGCTGGCTGAGACTGCCACAAACAAGGTGACTGTGTGTACCTTTTCAGCTCCGTGTTCAGTGACGGTACTCTGAAATCAGCCATGGTACTGGTATTTACACCATGGAAACAGATGAACACCACAAATCAGAGACTCTCCCTCATTGAGAGTCAGCTTACTAGCAAACCACTCAATGTTGGCTCATCTCCACCACCAGCTGAATGAATAAGCAGTTAGAAACGTATAGAAACTGGACCTGTATAACATCCAAGCACATGGTGAGTGGACCTGTCTCACTGACCGATGTTGGACTGGTTGTGTGCTGGTGGTGATCAGGATCACGTGAGTGGGTGCTAATAGGGTGAAGGAGACCCAGGATAGTATCAGCTTTCCTAGGGACCCTGCTACCCACCACACTTTGAGCATAACTGGTCTAAACTACAAGCTGAGACTCGGAATTCCTCCCTTGACCTTCCCCATGAGGATGATAAAAGTAAGCAATAAATGAGCAAAGCCACACCTCAGCAGGGTGGGTGCCCCATAAGCACGCCCGAGGCCCATCTCCTTGCCTGTAAAATGGGAATGATTTTCCTATTGCCTGCTGGTTTTTGAGAAGGCAATCCTGTAGTAATGGTTTTATAAGTGGTGGCATTGTGATGACAAAAATAGGAGACTGATCTCTCTTTGGCTCTCTTTTCCTTGGAGTGCTGGGGACACCCTCCTTTCACCTTTTGCCCCCACACCCTATTTTTAAACTTGGCATATTTTGGCCTAGGGATTGGATGACCCATGGAGCCAACAAACCTGGGCAGCTGCCCTGCCCAGCGTTTCCCAGGCGCCTATGCTCCTGGCACCAAGTGGCCTGCCCCTCCAGGACCAACCACTGGTCCCAACCCAGGCTAAAGAGATACTGAGTCCTCATCGCCTTCCAAGTTGCTTCTCAAAACCTAGCACTTAGCTCTTTACACAGAGACTGTCCTACATCAAGAAGCTCCTTGGCTTTGATTTCACACAGCATCCCTTTCTCCCTTGTGTTTTGGAATATGGCCAAGCCAACCCAGCCAGCCATTGACCTGTTTTTATGGGTAAGTATGAACTTCCTCAGGCCTATGCAGTAAAGGGCAAAGTTCTAGGGTGCACTAGCCATGATCTTGCCAGATGATACACCCTTGGTGAATCTCCACTTCTTCATCTGGTGTTTCCTACTGAGGAGTTATTGGCATTTTGTGTGGGGAAATTCTTTATTGTCCCAGACATTGCAAGAAGTTCAGCATTCCTGGTCTCCTGCCACAGAATGCCAGCCATGCCCACTTTGTCACTGTGACAACTTCAAGTATCCCTACGCATTTACAAATTGCCCTGTCGGGCAAGCTCTGCTCTGCGACTGTGGTCTGAAGGTCTCAGTTGTCTCAGCTGGTAAACAGACCAGAGAGGTTTCCCCAGACCCAGAGGAACCTCAGGAGCTGCCTTAAGAATTGCATTGGGCTGGAAGGAGGAAGAGCTAAGATGTCTCTACTCTGTTACAAATACGGTTCAGCTTAGATTTATTTAATCTATAGCAGTTCCTCAAGATAAGTTGTTCAGAGAAAACCTCCTGTGGTTAAAAAAAAGTGTAAAAACCACTTTTCACACTTTGATCCACTGGACTGGATCAAAGGTTGCTATACGACAGCTCAGAGGCCTAACATGCTCCGAGACATGTTTTGTTTGGCATGAGGTGTTCACAGATTTAGAGCTAGTATTTTAAAAATCTGGATTTTAGCCTTCTCAAAATAAAAATAAAAAAAAAGGAAACAAAAAACTAAAAAATAAAAAACAAGAGGACTGGAAGATTTGGTAACATTGAGCCCAAATTTCTACAAGGCAAGAGTGGGCAATAGCTGAGTGGGGCACTTCAGCAGGGCCCAGCCCGTCCCTCTTTTCCTCTGCTGCCCTGGCCCTATAGGCACAGGAGTGTGTGATACTCGACTAGATCAGTAGTTCTCAACCCCAAATCCCGGAGGGGCTTTTAAAGTTCCAGAGCTTGGGCCCTAAGCCAGACTAATTTAATCACTGTTTTCTGAGGTGGAGCCCACCTCGTACAATATTAGTACTTTGTATTTGTTTTAATCAATCAATTAATTTTTTGTGTTAGAACTTTTAAAATTATCCCACGTGATTTTACTGGCCAGGCATACATGAGAACCAGCAGACTCTAGAGCAGTGAGGATCTGTGGTATGCTGAGAAAATTTTTAAAGGCCATTAATTAAATTATTTTCTAAAGAAGTTCAAAGCACATTAAGTATATATATTTTTTACGCTTTTCCCTTTTGATCAGCATAATTTAAGTGTGCCACGGAAGTTTAGCTGTAAGTTCAAGTGTGCCGCGAGATAATATAGGTTGAAAACTAGTCTAGAGGATCTTAGTTTGGAAATCTGTCCTTAAAAGCCCAGATTCATGGAGGAGTTCTCTCTTCATGCCTCTTAGGATTCTTGGCCTCCTACTCTTCCCCTGGGGTCCCTTGATATTGCCCAGGTGCATCCCCATCAATCCTCTCACTAAGTTCCCACCGGGCAGCACGTCCCCCCTGGCCTCCAGCTGGGTTCAGTGCTTTCTAAATGGATTCAACTGATGTTCTGCTCAGACCTCCCCTCTTGGAGCCTCAGTCTCACTCACAGGAAAACTCTGCAAGCCTCATAATTCACCATCTTCTACCAGCCTCTGCTGGAGAGGCAAATCAATCCATTAATTTGATTAAAAAGTGAATTAATACAGTAACTGAAGGTTTTATATCCTTTTAAGGTATGGATGAGATGTGCTAATACTTCAGTTCTTATATCACCAATATACCTGTGTGCTTCCCAACCATGTATGACCTGAGATTCCCACTTCCCTTTATAAGGAGATAGACCTCTCTGATCCCACTCTCTGATGTTCATTACCACATCAATAATACTGTCTTCAAAAATCTAAAAGCATACTTTTATTCCTCTGGTTCTCTCAGTTTATATAATGCTTTTTTTTTTTTTGAGACAGAGCCTCACTTTGTCACCCTCAGTAGAGTGCCTTGGTGTCACAGCAACCTGAGCACAGCAATCGTTTGGGCTCAAGCGATTCTCTTGCCTCAGCCTGCCAAGTTGCTAGGACTATAGGAGCCTGCCACAATGCCCAGCTATTTTTAGAGGTGAGGTCTTGCTCTGGCTCAGGCTGGTTTTGAACCTGTAAGCTCAGCCAATCTACCCACCTTGGCCTCCCAAGAGTGCTAGGATTATAGGTGTAAGCCACTGCACCCGGCCTTATATAATATTTCTAAATGATCAGCATGTCCTATGTGTTCTACATACCTCACCCATCTCATATGTGAGATATATTATATCTACATAGTTCAGACGCCTCCACTTCTTTCCATTTTCAGTTACTCCAATTTGGTCTGTCTTTTTTTCCCCTGTACTATTGCAATAGCTCATTTTCTCTTCTACTACTCAGAGGGCTTTTAAAGAAATATAAGAGCCTTTGAAGTCTTCCCATTCTTAGAATGAAACCCAAACTCTTTACTAGGGCTTATGAAGCTGATCTGGCCCCAGACAACTTTCCCAGCCACTTTTCCCTTATTTAACTCCAGCCAGATTGGCTGTCTTGCCACTTCTAGAGTGCATAGGACACACTGATCACTCTATACAAATGCTTTCCTGCCTCAGGGCCTTTGCATATCCCATTTCCTCTGCCTATCATTTGTTTTACAGCCTGGTTTACACAGCTGGTTTCTTCTCAAGATTCAGATATCATCTTAAGTGCCACTTTTGCAGACAATCATCCCTTCCCCTTCTCATAAGTTATTCAAAATTCACTGAATAAGGTAGGTAAATGGATCCCATAACATTATTTATATCTTTTAAGCAATTATTACAAACCATAATTATCTTGCTTATTTATTAATTTTCTTGTTATGCATCTGGCCCCACCAGTATATATGTGAGGTCAGGTAATCATCTGTCTAATTCTGTACCTCAGGACTTAGTACAGTGCTTGGCATGTGACATGAGAACTGTAAGTCTCTGAAGAAATTGATGACTGGATACTGATAAGCTTCAGGTCCCAGGCTCCTCTGTGTCTCCTAGCAGATGATGACCAACACTCTTCCAGTTCTGACATTTTAAGATGCCACAGACTCTGCATCCGTAAAATGTCAATTCACAGTGGGCCACTGGGAATTCCATGAGTCACTCAGGGGATTATTACTGTCTTGGTGCCTCTGTGACCATAATAGGCCTTCTTTGGTAGAATGTTGCTCATTTCACAAATGTCAGAGCCAGAAGGAAACTTAGAGGCGATCAAAGCACAGTGTCTCCAATGGATAAGTGGAGAATAGCTTTTAACTTTATCCTTCACTTAATGATTGCCACTGAAACACATAAAAAAAGTTAAGATAGGATTGCTTTTGCTTTAACCAGTCACCTTGTGTCTGGTTAAAATGTGACCATTCTCATGAACCATGTGTGAGTACCCTGATGTTTAGACAAAAGTTCTGGCCGTGGCCTATACCTTTTGCTGGTAGAAGGAAGGAATCATACTTTATGATTTTCACTGTAAGTCCTGGGTTTGGCAGAAAAGCTGGTCTCAATGAGTTTGTGATACATTTTTCTGATCTAATATCTAAGAACTGAGTTGTTTAGGAAAATCTCATACCTTCTCATGTTAAAATAGATATGGCTTAGCACTGGGCTTTCATCGTCCGTCAGCATAGTACAGGAAAAGTCCGTGAAGCTGAGAAGCAAAGATTGCTGAAGACTAAAAGGAAAGGAAGGAGGCATAAGGTTACTGGAAAAGGACAAGGAAAAAGTTGAAAGGAAAAATTATTATACGAGGCTAATTTGAAATCCCAAGGTCTTTAGAAGAGAGGATTAGTCATGGAAGGAGTAAGGGTCCTCCAGGGCTCTCTGTCTCTCTCTGCCAAGAATTTGGCATGTGACATTGTATAAATTCCTGCAACAGAGATCGATTGTACTCATGCCATGTGCCCAAATCCCTTCTTCTTCCTGGTCCTCTGTAAAATGAAAAGGATGTAATAAGTGGTCTCAAGGAAATTGTTAGAATTCTATTTGTTGATCACTTTTTGACTCAAAACCACAGACACATCCCCAAATAGAATCGAGAGTATACTCTGACCTCCTTTCAGTTTTGTGCCAATTTCTTCAAAATCAGTCAGTCGTTTTCAAAGACTAATGGGCCAGTGTGACAGAGGATATACCAAGCAGTAAAATTCAAAGCTACTTCCCGTCACCCAGGTAATCATTAGGCCTGATGAAGTTCTGGTGATGCCCCGGCATCATCCACTTTGTTTTTCCCCCCAGAATCTAACGTCCACAACTTTGGAATAAAACCGAGAATAAAAGCCCTTCCATTCATACCCCGGCTTTTGGAAGTTTATGACGTTCTTTCACATACTTTGTTTCCCTTAGTCTTACCACAAACCTGCGAAGTGTCATTCTTCTCAAATTACCATGAGGAAACTAAGGCTCTGAGGGACTAAGTGACTTGCCCAAGGTCACCCTGAGGTGTTGCCATTCAGATGCCATTTGCTCTCGGCTTCCTTCTTCATGCTGCGCCTGTGTGCTTGGTGTCCCTGGGACCTGCATGCTCTGGAGCCTTTACCTTGTTGCTTCAAAGCAGGTTTGGCTAAAGGAGACAGTGACAGAAGACGGAAGGAGAAGAGGGGAGCAGCCAGGGGTTCCTTCTCTTCTCTCTCTGCCTCCTGTGGCACCTCCGGCACTGGCCCTGGGTACTCAGTGCCTCCAGCTCCTGACACATGTCCTGGATTCCCCAGTCTGCTAATGGCACCTCCTTTGTGATGCATCTTCCTGCTGTGGCTAATATCTGTGGTGCTTCCTCATCCCCTGTTTGGCTTCTCAGCTTTTTCATCACCTGTGCATCTAATTCCTTATACTTAAGTTCTTATTTTGAAAGACCTAGAGTGGTTTCTGCTTCCCTGGTTGGATCCAGACTGAATCACCTGGCTGGGTGATCACTACTCTTGGGAGATATAATGGTGGCAGAAACAAACCAAGATAGGATAAGACTGGGGCTTGTGTGCATGTGTGAGCATGAGTGCACCTGCACGCCTGCACATTTTCTTATTAAACTGTGAGAATCTTTCCACTATCATCTAAGCTTATATATTTTTGGATCTCTAGGCTTAGCACCATGACTGACATGGCAGGTACTAGTAAATGTTTGCTGACATTTAATCCTGGTGAAGGATAATTAGATAATACAATCTGTGCCTGGAATGGTTCATGGCTCATGGCAATGGTTGGTGGTCCAGCTATTATAATTATTAATCATTATTATTCATCATAATTACAATTTTTAATTATGCACAAAGTTTTGTAAGGGTCCTGTTAAAGCAGTTATTATGTTGTCTTATCACTGTATTTTGTGTATATATCACTTGAATTAAACTATGAGCTAGTCAAGGGCAGGAGACTGTCATACGTTGAAGCCCTAACCCCCGGTATCTCAAAGTGAAACTGTATGTGGTGATAAAATGAAGCTGTTGGGGAGCCCTAATCCAATCTGAGCGGTGGCCTTATATGAAGGAGAAATTAGGATGCACAAAGAGATGCCAAGATTGTGTGAACACAGAGAAAAAGCCATGTGGAGAGGCAGCAGGAGGGCAAACGTGTAAGCAAAGCAGTGAGACCTCAGAGGACGCCCACCTGCAGATGCCTTGCTCTTGGACTTTTAGCTTCCAGAATTGTGGGAAAAGAAATTCCATTGTCCAAGCCACACAGTCTGTGGTATTGCTATGGGACCCCTAGCAAACTCATACAGGGACTATGTATTTATTCACTCGTGCAAAACATATTTATGGAACTTATATTATATGCCAAATTGTGGTTTCTGCAACAAAATTATACAAAGAAAGAAAAAGGACCTCTGCTCTCTGGAAGCTTGCATTCCAGTGGGAGAGGCTGGCAATCAAAGGATGACACAGGTCCATGTGGTAGGAGCAAGGAAGAAGGGATTCCTGTTCTCTCAGAATGCACGAAGATGGGCGGTGGTGGGTGGTAAGTGTAGGTTGTTTAATTCCAGGCACCATCACAGGCCTGCACTGACAGCCAATACTCTATAAATGTTGCTGAAGGCTATGACCTCTCAATTCTCCATATGAGTTAACGTAACTTCTTAGCACCCAAAGAAAGAGAGCACAGACTCTGCTCAGTATTGACTGTTTATGGGCCACATGCAGTGGGGGCAGTGGAAAGACTGATGGATGAGGAGGAAGAGGAAGTGGGTTCTCACCTCAGTTATGCCTTAAGCTAGTGGTGAGCTGGAACTTAAGCTAGTGGCAACGCCCTTCCCCTGCCTGGACCTCCATTTCCTCATCTTCAAAAATCAAGAGGTTGGAGTAGTTTATCTCTGAGATCCCTTCCAGCTCAGTATAATCTTTCCTGAAATTTAGTTCACGAGAAACTAATTTTGGAAGGAGGAAGGAAGGGATAGAAGCAGCAAAAGAGGAAGAAGAAAAAGGTGAAAAGAGGAACGTTGCCAGGCAAGAGCAGAAAAGAAAGGAGGAGGGAAGAGTGAACTAATGAACTTGGCCGGTGGGACCCTGCCTGAGGTCTAGACTTTCCTGGGTTCTCCCTTTCAGTCACTGGAGCACCTTCCTAGTGGTTCCCAGCAGATTGTGGATCAGGCTGCACCAGGCTATGCAAACTTGGGCAAGTTATTTCACCTCTCTATGCCACAGTTTGATACCCACATAAATAATGGGGTAAGAAAACCCACACCAGAGGGATGTTGTGTGGATTAAATTTGTAAGTAGGTAGTGAGGGTAGCGATTGTGGAAGTAATGTGGAAATGGCTGGCATAAACATCAAACTGCTGATGCAGAAGGATTCACACTTTACAGAACCATCCAGTATGCCACTCCTCCCCCAAATCGCACAGAAATACAGCCACGCCTTGCATAACATTTTGGTTAACAACAAACTGCATATATGATGGTGGCCTCAACGTTTTTATACTGGAATTAGAAAATTCCTATTGCCTAGTGAGTCGTGATGATCCTTACCTTGTCCAGATACCCTTTATTAGACAGATTTGTTCTGCAGAATCCAAGTTCAAAGAACTTGGATTCAGTTCAAAGGTTGCTGGTTTCCCATCCCTGGATATATGTGTTTGTGTCTTACTTTTTAACAAAAAACCTTAAAGAGTTTACCAAAAATTAAAAATAGAAAAAAGTTTATAGAATAAGGACATAACGAAAATATTTTTGTACAGTTGTCCATGTGTTTCTGTTTTAAGCTAAGTGTTAAGATCAAAGAGCCAAAACGTTTTATAAAGTTAATAAAGCAAAAAAGTTACAGTAAGCAAAGGCTCATTTATTATTGAAGAAGGAAAAATAGTTTTAATAAACTTCATGTAGCCTAAGAGTACAGTGTTTATAAAGCCTACAGTAGTGCCAGTGACGTTCCAGGCCTTCATATCCACTCACCACTCACTCACTGACTGACCCAGAATAACTTCTACTCCTGCAAGCTCCATTTATGGTAAGTGTCCTATACAGACATTTTTATCTGTTATTCCATATTTTTGCTGTGCTTTCTCTATGTTTAGATATGTTTGGCTACACAAATACTTACCATTGAGTTACAATCACCCACAGTATTCAGTATGGTAACATGCTGTATGGGTTTGTAGCCTGTACAGAGCCATAGCATATACCCTACAGTCCAGGTGTGTACTAGGCTGTGTCCTCTAGGTTTGTGTAGTATATGGTAGGTTGTGTGCACCACGTATCCCTGTCAATAGGCAGTGCTTGACAGAAAAAAATGGCACTGAACAGTACTTACCCATACCACCTGAAATCCACTCATTGTTTTCTATCAGTTGTATTGTAACTCATGTAAAATGATATATCTGCAACTTGCTGTTGATTTCATGGTTCACTTGTAAGTTACATCCCTTCATGTGAATAGTAATGATCATGAGTAGCAGGTTCCAGAGTGTGTTGCAGGATCCTCGGGGAGCACAAAAAACAACTTACTGAGATAAAGGAAAAAATAATAAGACTAATTTGCCTTTCTTTCTTTTTTTTTTTTTGAGACAGAGTCTCATTTTGTCACTCTGAGTAGAGTGTTGTGACATAACTCACAGCAATGGCAGTCCCCTGGACTCAAGTGATCCTCCTTGCCTCAGCCTCCCCCAAGTAGCTGAGACTATAGGCACCCACCACAACGCCCAGCTATTTTTAGAGATGGGGTCTCATTTTTGCTCAGCCTGGTCTCCAACTCCTGAGCTCCAGTAATCCACCCTCCTCGGCCTCCTACAGTGCTGGGATTACAGATGTAAACCGCCACACGCGGCCCTCATTTTTTTCTTCCATTGTGAAAGAATGAAATGTTTATTTTCGTGTATGTTTTAAAATAGACATAGTACATTATTACGTTAGTATGTGTATTTTCTGGGCACAATACATATACATATATTAACAGTGTGCTAACAAAGTTTTACTGATGAGGCACATCTTCAGAAAAGTTTGTAATCTAGGATCTAGGGTACCCCAATTAAGTGAGCTTAGTAATTGGACAATCAACTACAATGCTTCTGAAATACACTTCTCTGAAACGTTATAATTCAGATATCTTTCAACTTGGTCACCTGTAGCCTGAAACTCATAATGCAGTAGGATCTCAGTTCATCTGCATGGACATTACTGTGGTCCAAGGTGCGAAGAGACTTGCTGGCTCTTTCAGGACCCTGGGCAAGACAGCACCTCCTTTGAATTTCTCTTTCCTACTTAAAGTGAGGAAACTAGGTACTTACTTTTAATATCTCTTTGAGGTCACTAAAATTTTGTGTCTCTTGAGTATTTGGAAACTCTTAAATTTTCTGTCCCTGAGTGTTAATTTCAACAGCAAAATGCTTCTAAGTTAAGACTGTGCATTGGATGTCATTGGGACCAGTTCCCATTCCTCCATCATGATGGCTTATCTTTCTTTTCTTTTTTTTTAAACTGTATTAAAATTATGTGTATAGTTGGATTCATTGTTGTATATATATAGTTGAATTCATTGAGGGTACAAGAAACTTTTCTTTTAAACTGTATTAAAATTATGTGTGTACATATATATATATATATATATTTGGATTCATTGAGGGTACAAGAAACTAGGTTACACGGATTGCATTTGCTAAAGTCCCTCTTACAATTGTGTCTTGCCCCCAAAAGTTGTGTCACACAACAAGACCCCACCCCCCTCCTTCTCTCTGCTCTTCCTTTCCCCCATCCCTCCCTCCTCCTTTCTCTCTCTGCTCTCCCATTCCCTCACCATGTCATTAATTGTTATTGATTGTCCTCATATCAAAATTGAGTACATAGGATTCATGCTTCTCCATTCTTGTGATGCTTTACTAAGACTAATGTATTCCACTTCCATCCAGGTTAATACAAAGGTTGTAAAGTCTCCATTTTTTTTTAATGGCTGAATGGTATTCCATGGTATACATATATTACAGTTTGTTAATCCAGTCCTTGGTTGGTGGGCATTTAGGCTGTTTCCACATTTTGGCAATTGCAAATTGAGCTGCAGTAAACAGTCTAGGGCAAGTGTCTTGATGATAAAAGGATATTTTTTTCCTTCTGGGTAGATGCCCAGTAATGGGATTGCAGGATCAAATGGGAGGTCTAGCTTGAGTTCTTTGAGGGTTCTCCATACTTCCTTCCAAAAAGGTTGTATTAGTTTGCAGTCCCACCAGCAGTGTAAAAGTG